>OMNV01029032.1:0-42461 GCA_900303265.1 Brotula barbata | reverse complement strand
GTGGGGGCTGCTAACAACTCAGGGCTTTATTACCTGGAAAATTAATGATCTGCGAGACTAAGATGTAATGGCTGCACCATCTGCAAGAAATCATCCTAGAAAAAGGACCTACCTATCCCCATTCCTATCTTTTCAGCCATGGTACTCCAGCAACATAAATCAATGAGTCACTTCATGTTGTTACAGTGAAGACAACACAGTTGGCAAACACAACCTTTTGATCGATCACCTGAAATTATAGTAATGTTGCTGTTGCTGTTATTTTCTGATCGTGGTGGTTTTCCCTTTTAATTGTTAGAAGTTTTTACTGGCTAAAATTTAAAAAAAATGCTTCCCACAATACATGGATTGTGAGGAAATTAACCTTTTGTGTGTGGTGTGTGTATCTGGGAGGAGAGTGGAGCTCAATGAAGTTGTAGTTGATGTCAGCAGTGGTGCAGGCCTAGTTTCTATGGGATGGCAGAGCTGGATTGTAGATGATTGGCTGACAGTGTGGGAATTAGCCAATAGAATCCCTAGATTTTGTCTCCAGAGAGTGCACACACCAATCGTGAGTCAATAAGCACCCCCTGTTGCATGGCTGTAAAATTTTCTCCTGGCTCCATCTTTAGCCCTGCTGGAGCTTGTGTCCACGGTTTTTAGAGATTATGACCTAACAAACCGCAATGCTGAGAGTCTTCAGTCAGATTCTACTTAACTGGAAGATTTAATTCTCTAAATCTCACGGATCCTGTAGCTGGATTTTGTTCCACTGCTTCTCGTGATCTCTTCTGTTCTTCTGTTGGCATTGTGAGCCCTGCATGGTGAAAGATGACGGGATGAAATTCAGCTATTTTCACCATGGCTGGAAGAAAACTGAGCTTTGGCCTTTCACAGTGAAATTTGATAGGATTATGCAGATCAAAGTATGGGAATGCAGCCAGAATCTCTCCAACTCGATTTATTTCCTCATGAAACTACATTTGTAGAATTTAGTATTTTTGTAGTTTTTGGAAATTAGGAATATATTGTAGATTAAATTCAACTGTTTATAATTGTATAAATTGCATAATAAATGTCCAAATATGGTAATAGATCTTTTGCTGTTTTTGGCGAGAGGAAATTAAAAAAAAGGCAGATTCTGAATTCATCACAGAAAAATATACACAATATTGTGAATATTTGAGCGAACTAGTTTCAACCTAATTTAACTAGTTTTCATCTCCCAGGATTATTTCCGTTCCGTTTTTATTGGATAGACAACTCCAAATTTCAGAAGATAAAAATGTAATAAAATAATAATAATAATAAAAATATCACCTCCCTTTCCACAACGCTCAACTTTCTCCCCAGCTGCTAATCATGATGCCCAAGCCATCCACACCTAGTTAGTGAGAGCATGTGCAACTTGCCTTTTGCTTCGCGTATGGTGAGTACATCCTCGAATAGACATCCTTGTCCTTCTAATTGAGCTGAAAGCCAGACTGCCGTTCACCTGTGTATACTGAACATGTTCGCTCATCTGACAGGGTGCAGAACCAGGAGGTTCCCCGTATGAAAAGCTCTGACCTTTCTTTTGTGGTGCAATCAAATGAGGCTGTCTTGGTCCTTGGCTCTGAATAATTAATTCCTCCCCTCAGTAGAAGTGTTTGCTAAACAGTGGGGTCCTCGGCAGTTCACTTTTTCTGCACCACTGCCACCGCACCCTAGGGGAGAGACAAGTGTACGCTTTAGTCAGACTTAAGATGTGCCTTCTGTTTTCAGAGGAGAGAGAGACAGCCAGAAGTTACTGGAAAGCTTTTCTTTTTCCTCATCTGAGCAAAAAACTACACACAAAGACAGGTAGCGAGCAAACTTTGCATAATTCTCTCCACCTTTTATGTGTTTTGAAACAACAGGAGTATTTGCTGTCAGCATTAGTTGAAAATGGGCCTTGTTATGTTTTTATTTTAAGCTCCCAAAGTTAGTAATGTGGCCACTGATGTTGTAAATTTCTGTGTATCCTCCACTCATCTGCCAGTAACACAAACAGCAGGAGCTTACATTTACAAGAATCTTGAATTTGGTTTGCTGGGCAACCCAAACCAAACCATAACCATTGGTTACTCCTTCTACACAATCTTGCAAACCAATCCCCTCCGAGGGGTGCCTACTGGAACGCCCCCTACTGCCTTTGCCTCGTAACAGTGTCATTTCCACTCACTCTTTCATCATGGTTAGGGGGAATAATATATTGTAGGGAGATGCTCCTGAACCGTCCTGCACTGGCAGTGTGTGTGACAGTCACTTTGATCTCACTGTGAGCGGTTGAAGCTCCAGGAGAAATTATCAATGAGATGGGGAAAGGGTGAGTGAGGGAGGCAGGCAAAGAGAAGAGGTGGGTGCTGTGAAGGTACATATACTATATCTATATATAAAATACTATATATGATATTATATATATATATATGTATGTATATATATATATATATATGTGTGTGTGAGTGTGTGCGTGTATTTAGACTGTTAAAATGGGCCCTTCCACTTAGACAGACACGTTTCTTATGGATCCCTAGCCTTACAAAATAAACAAAAAATGGATGTGTCAGAATATTTCAACAAATATTCTCTATTTCTTAATGGCAGTCTTGGTCTATTTCTTTTTCCAGAATAATCTGCTTTTTATGGCATGTTTCAACTATCTAACTGAGTGTACACAGGGGGCACTGTAGGACTTAGAAAAGATGAAAATCTAAATTTATGAATGCTTCGTTTCAGCTGAACACTGATGAAGACATGGAATTAGTAGTGATCCAGCTGGAAACAAAGGCTCTGCATGTAAGCCAGTGGATTTTGTCACTGAATCCAAATAATAACATGCTATTTTTTCACCACCGAGCATCAGATGATCAAACGTCTTCCTGTGACACCACTATCGTGTATTTGTGGAATATTTGTCAAATTTGCTGAAATTATGATGCAATTCTTGTTTATTTATTCATGAATATTAAATTATTTTATTCCATCTGAGAGTAGTCAATTTCTTAGAATTAAAATACGTTTTTGACGTGTATTCCAAGCAGCACTGATGTGTGTTACTTTTATCTGCTTGTTACTTCCCCCTTTTTTTGTCTTTTAGCTTCGTTTTCATTATCATTATTATTTAGTTCTGCCATGCCATTTCACTTAAACTCCAGTATGTCATATATATGTCAATATGTCATATTCTTTCACTCACCTAGTGTGTATATTTCCATAACAATGCCATCAGTAGACGTGGAGGATCCCTATTGGTTCAGTAACAGCTGAAAGAATGAAGTTTTTATTTTTTTACTTTTCATAGTGATAATGAATATACTCCACAATCTCTCGTGAATACGTACAGGTACAGGGTAATGAATATACCTTGTAATATATTGAATCTCTCACTGTAGTAAACATTCATGCGGAATGCCTGTGGGAAGCTGTATTGAAAGGAGGAGAATGTCAGTCAAATGTAACCTACAAACAAATCCATACGTAAACCGACAAACTGAAGGAGAAATAAATGAAGCATTTAAAGTCACATTGAAATTAAGGCAGCAAGTCAATCTTTAAGAGTTTTCTTCCACACTTTTAAATGATATTTGATTGACCCACTTATAACTCATAAACTCATAACTCTCAGAGCTACGCGTCGACAGTATAGCACGCCTAAAGACAGATGAGACAGTCAAATATCAGGATTAAAAAGAAAATTATTTTCAGTGAAATGGAAGAAGGAAATAGCACATTTCAGAGCTGCTGCCTTTTATAATTGTGGGAAAGAAATGGCTCCTCGGCACATCTGCATGTGAAAAATTGCAGTTTGACGAAGACATATCAGCCTTAGAAATGTTATTATGGGTGTGGGGAGCGGATTGTTTTTTCATGGGGAGATCAGAGATGTGGCTGTCTTCAGAGTTGAGTTTTAGTCCTGACCTCATCTGTTTGGCATGAAGGGGGAGCTGTGGCTCCTCCTGTCTGACCAAGGTTACAGCGCCGGGCTGCACCGTTTGCCTCACACATTTTCTCACACTTTTCTGGCTGCGCTGTGCCACATTGATTTAAATGTATCTGTTGAGGGGAAAATAATCAATGCAAATTCCCTGGCAGTGCAGCCAACAAATAAGACATGTCTGATTCATCAAGTGGACATTACTATAAAGACCACTCTTTCTCCTTTGTCCCATTTCTCTCTCTCTCTCTCTCTGTCTCTCTCTCACTCCCTCTCTCACTCTCTCTTTCACAAATACACTACCTCTGGTCCACTTTGCTCCTTTCCACCTTTCTCTGTCTAAAAACTCTTAGCACGAATTAGTGGAAGGAGGTTTGTGGTCTCAGTGTTTCTGAACAAAGCTACCAATGGAATGCAGCCATTTCATTAAGGTAGGTAAAAATATAATTATCAGACTGTTTAAGCTTTTTTAAATTTCATTGATGAGTAATATTAACCAATGAGAGAGGTATTTCAACAAATTAATTTAAAATTTCAGTATTTATTTAGCTATTTTTTCTCCCTCTGTGATTAGTACATCATCGTTCTTAACATGTGATGAAATAGAAATTATATCTTTTTAAAAAGCTAAAATTTTACGTGCAATCCACCCCATATTGTAGTTCTTAAACACATTAAAATGAAAGTAATTCAACATGTTGAGCAGGAAGGAAGTCTCACCTGACACCTAACCTTAACATTTTGTTTTTGCCCCAGCCTGAACCTGGTCAAATGGTCTGGCTCCTAACAAGGGCAGAGTGTAGCTTGTGTATGTAAATTCACTACATGTGTGAGAGAAATAAAGGCAGGGGCTATTTGGAAATTCCTGTGTGATGAAAGGGAAAGAATATCCCCCAAAAAATGATTAATGTGGTGTTCAGGTACACAGAAGATTGAGTGATCCTGTCATCACACCATATGGTACCAATTTATTCCAGCAAGCATAAGGCAAACTCGGTGGAGGAGCTCTCACGACTGTGCCTCCACCACTCCCAACTATACACACACACACACACCAATTGTAATAAAATAAAAACATTCGCAGCTAAATCCTGTAGAGTAAGACAATACATTACAGCTTGTCCAAATTTGGGCTGATTGTTATCTGTGTAATGTATTGAATTTAAAAAATGGAGTTATCCAGAAAGTGCAAAGGCCATAAGTCATTACTGTGGTCAGGGCGTACTGTGTTTGTGTTATTATTATTATTATTATTATTATTATTATTATTATTATTATTGTTGTTGTTGTTGTTGTTGTTGCTATTGTTACTGTTAATATTATTAGTATATTGGAATGCAAATTCAGAACAAATGAAAGCTGACTAATGGGAGGAAACATTTTCTTATTTTCATTTCTATGTTGATGAAATAAAAAATTAAATTTCGTCTCCAATCTGACATATATACAGTACTATATATGTATATATATGTATATCTACGTGTGTGTGTACACACACACACACACACCTATATACCTATATAAAGATGTTGTGTTGATATTCTTTTGATATTGATATCGACATTTTTTTAATAGTTACGTGGTAGACAGGCTTATGACTGTGATCTGTCGTTGTTTCTACATCCTCTACCTCTTAGTGCTTAGTGTATATATAGTATGACCTGTCTGAAAAGATGCACACATTGAAAAGTCTTGCCTACAAACAGCAAACACAAAGGTTCAAATGTTAAACTTGTAAAAATATATATATACATATATATACTCTATGAATTATTAGCAGACAGTGTTTTTACCCGGATGAAGGTGAGCCTATGCGGCACTTGACATTTTGTGACGTTTCTTGATGGACTATAAAGTGCAACATCTCTGCATCACGTGACTCTGATTTCTCCCTCTAACGCCAATCAAACATGTCTGTCGACTCTCTAGTATCATATCTTGAGTCCTAATCGGAAATGAGTGTTTTTTGAAAATGCAGATGGCCATTGGCGGAGGGGAAACAGGTTAGGGAGCTGGACTCCTACCACTTTTCTTTCTCACTACCTTGTTATTTGAGGCCTCACCCCTGCAGGGCATGCTGACAGGAACTGATAAACCTCTTTATGGGATGAACTGAATTGGCTCCTATTATCCAAGGTGCAGAGCAGCTCAATGATGGAAATAAAAGACTTTATCCGCTGCCCATCTGCCCACCAGTCACTCTCTGCCCAGTTTTTGCGATTCCATGAAGCCGTGTCCCATTTCTGCTTGTAATAGCGGTGCATAGCTCGGCTTGATAAACAGTATGAATGTCTTTGGGGAGAAATATAGTTTAGCCAAATGCTTGATTTGAATACTGGCGTAATAGTGACAGGTTGTACCATGAAAAATAAATTGCAGTAATAAAATATTTTTTAACATATGGGTGTAACTGCAATTGCATTGTATAGCTCAGTTTGACTCTTACGTTGAACAGGATTTGCTTATAGTGGAAAGGAGCCAGATCTGCAATGTTTGACTTGTAATCAAGGAAATAACCAAGGAAATGTTTGAGAAGGCACTCTTGTGGCTTTTGGCCTTCCTTTTCGTGATTCTACTGGCATGGTATCATCCTGAAATTGTTTATCTGAATGATTCAGATATTTCTGTCGTAATTAAACAAAAACACTTTGCCGTACTATTACAGCCAAGAGTAAGAAATGTTCCTCATATAGTTAAAAAGTGGTCATATATAAGTATACTGAAGCTGGCTGAGTGTGGTCCCTCTGTTAGCGTTTATTGATTAAAGCTTTTTTTGTACATAATTCATAACAAGCGTAAAAAAGTCCCTTGCCAAATAGTTCATAATTTTTTATTTTTACACTTGTCACATATGAAGCTTTAATATTTAATAAATGATTTGTTCTCCAGCTTGAGTTTGTTGATAAATGTTACAGGCAATATTTTTTTTTCAGTTTAATAGCCGTTTTATGTGTACAAAATAAAAATATTTCTTATGTGCCATATCCCTTTTTTCACATTTCAGCTACTAAATCAAAATAATGCAACCAGGCTGGAGAAACAACCCATGGTACTTTCTCACATTGCATTGTGACAGCAAGCCAATCTCAGGAAACACTAAAAACAATAGTCATTAGATGTGTTATTCAGCAGCACCTGATGTGAGCAAATGTGTATCTTTGAATTGTCCCTATTTATTTACAGTATGACAGTTGAAAGTACCCTAATTTCACCACTGCTCAACAGCTGAAACGTCGTTTTGATTTTCTTCAGTTTCTCAATCACTCCTTCCTCAATAACAATGTTTGAGTCTTTTACCCCAACATGACTTCTCCCAGGTCAATTTAGGTTCAACCAGAATTGTGTCTCAGCCAAAACAGGTTAGCAAAAAAATAACAGACAAAAATAAACCTGATCTAATAAAATAAGACAAAAATAAGGACCGAGAATTGAAATTCCTCATATGCTATTACTGTCTAAAACTCACTAAATAATTGGGGTCAGAGCTTGCCCATGACCCTTTATTTTGGCCTGGTTGTGCCTTTATGAGTGTGAGTAGATATGGTGGCATGTAATGGTAGTGAATTAGTGTGAATGGCAGGCTGCCGATGATTAGACAAAGAAAAGGAAACCGAGGCCAGAAAAACAGCGGTAAGAGGCTGCAAGGTGGGAGTACAGATAGACAGTCGTCAGAGCTGAATAAAATGACAGTGTGGACCTAAACACTACAGATTAGGCAGGGTAGAGTTAAGCAGAAGTACATCAAAAAATAATGATCAGTGCAGATGTGTAATAACTGTATTATCTGCATTAAATACCAAGACATGACAGTTTAAGCGTAGTACATTAAAAACATATGGAAGCCTTAAGGCTGACATGTGTTTAGTCATTGTAATGTGTATTAAGTGTAGGAGAATCTGCCCGCTAAGTGATTTGTGTCTTGTTATTTTGTGGTTTGGAACAAGTTTGATATCCCAGATGTTTACTTTTAATTTTCATCGCTTCATCAGTTCTGGATCATACTGGAATAAATTGAGCAGGATGTAGTCTACAGTTTTGTGCTCATTGAAATGCAAAGATGTTGTATCCTTGATTGTGGACACCTGAAAGTAAGATATCAACACTTTGCGGTGACGAAGGGTCGCCGACTTTCTTAAGTCACTGCATAATTCTGTAGTGATTTGAAAGTGTCATTTGTGAAGCCGTATGAGGCAACAAGACTCCAAAGCTGAAGTCACCTTGAAATAATCTATCAGAAGCACTGTAAATGTGTGGTAGTCTCTTTGAAATGCAGGAACGTTGCATCAAATTAAAGCCGGAAGTCTTTGCTTTAACGTCACATTACAGTGCACACAGCCAAAACATAAAAACATAACGTTCCAAAAAGCATTGCGAGCTCACAGAGGATTCATATTTTAGGTTTAAGTAAATTCTATTGCCGTATGCCAAAATAATTGTTTTGGGATAAAACTGGCAAGGATATCAAAACATGTTTTAAAGAGTGCAATCCACTGACTGTATCTCATACTGCTGAACAATTATTCAAACATGAGTTATTGGTATTGTTTCAGTGAACCAGAGTCCGCTGTTATTATCGCATACAAATAAATGTGCTTTATTGTGTGGTCCAAGGTTTAATTAACTGAAGTTTTCTTCGCAAATGCCACTGATTTACAAATGCCTTGACGCTTTCACTTTTAATTATCACTCTGTTATTGGAAGAAAGGTTTAGGTGTTTATACTAGTCACTCCGTTGCGAAAGCACAGAGGCAATAGTTGATATCTTTGTTTTGTGAAATGGCACCATGTCAGAGTTCTGGGCTGATACATGGAATGCCCTTGTAAAAAAATAAAATACATATATATATATTGGATTTCACTTTCATCAGATGTAAAAATAATCTCTGGTGAAATGTCAGATTGTTCAAGGTGGCTTAAACCAGTTATGCTCACTTGATATTAGTGTCAATTGACTGCTTTAAAAGATATAGATGACACGGATCCAAATCCTCGAGAGGAGAGGGTTCGGCTCTGTGACAGGGATTCTCTCCCCCAAGCCAAGTCTATAATGACTCTGTTTGCATGGGGAATGGAGCAAATAGAGCCAAAGATGGATGTTGAGTTTACTGTAGCTCTTTCTGTGGAGTTTTGGACTGCTTTAAGCAAGATATCAAAGCCATCTGTTTGGGCCTACGGGCCGAGGCTGATTAATATAGCCATGGAACAAGAATGTCACAAAGGAACTAAACTCTCAAGCAACAACCACAGTACTTCTTAAACTAGCCGAAGAACTCGAATCCAAACTGTAGCCACGCAGACGTCCAGCCAAGGACAAAGTAGCATCAAAGATGTACCTGACATGACTTGACTGTCATAGCTCATTATGGAGTTAGGAAAAATGTGCTGAAAACATCATTTTGGCTGCTGTGAGGGATAAGATTTCTGAATTTCCTTTGGCAAAGGCTGTCCTCCACAGGATCGTGTTTGAGAGCTGTGCACCCTGGCAAGCAAGATATGAGCAGATCTATAGCGAAGGCATAATTTTGTTGAGGATTGATTGGTATGATAAAAAAATTTTTTTAAAAAAAGATATGAATATCGGGTGCAAACCAAGAGTGGTACGGGCGAATGGTGAGTTTTTTGGTGAAGTAAGTTGCTCAGCACAAAAGTAGCCTAGTGAGGATTTGAAATGTCACGTCAAATTTAAGTTGCCGCAAAGTTACAGTTAGTTACAGTGAATTAGCACATCAGTTATACTGAGCAATTTTAAAACAGCTTTTCAACTTATTAGCATTTAGATGGGCATGCTAAATGGGACATTGCACGGGACACAATATAAAAGTAACACCCAAGTCATTGACTTTGTGCAAACCACTCACAAATACATCAATAAAAACAATCATGAGTAGCCCAACTTTGCCCATCCTTGCCATTTGAATTATTTCAATTCCATTTAACGGCATTGTCCCACCCTTTCAAGTACCACAACAACATTGGAAGTGCACAGTGACTTTCTATTTTGGACTAATAATCCAGAAAACAGATTTTCCTTTCAGACCAGTAAGCTAAGCGTCATTGATAGTTAAAGGAAGACATTAGCATGAGTCGGTGGTTAATGACATTGTTTAATGGTGTGTTCACTTTGTTAATATGGCTGACAACACAGACACATTATGCTTACAACTTTGAGTTGTTGTGAGTTCAAAATGAAGAGTCACTTTCAAGGATAAGTTCACAAATTTTCAAATCCATTTCCCTAAATGGCTCCTTGCCTGCAGCGGAGTTTACAGAGCAGGTGAACAGACAATGGAGACTGGCTAGTCCCAACATGTAGGGACATAAATGAAGGAAGCGTGAATGGCTTTGGATTTGACTCAATTTGATATTAAGGCAAGAAATTGATATTCAGAACGATTTGTAACATACTTTTTAAAGAACGACGGCAACCCTACCCCTGTGATTCAAGTGCTCCATTTAATAGAAAACAAATGAGGATGCATGTTTGTTCGAGTCTCACAAGACACGTGTAGACGTCTGATCCTATACCCAACTTCCTCGATAGCTCAAGTAATTAGTATAATCTCCCTAGGATGCATAGTTAATTATAACAAATTCCCCCTCCATGATCCTCTAATGTGCATGGATCAAACATCCCAACTGCAATGAAAGGTAGAAACATCTGTCGTGAGTCTTTCTCCAGATATCCACATTTCTATGTGGTCATCAAGGGCTGCATCTCTTCAGCATTCCCCTCCTCAGATAGCGTTTTTAGCTCTAGTGTACTTATATTCCTCTAATTGTGGTATTTTATACTCCAATGCCTCCCCTTCCTTGAAACCCCTTTCAGTGCATTCAGAGCCCTTTAAAAAGTGTGATGCACTCAACCTTGAGAATGTATCAATAATTCAAACACATCATCCTCTCATGCTTTAGCTGTCTGAAATTGGGAAGACTGTGTCTGAGGTATAATATTGCACTCTGTCACATCTGACTAGCTGTCACCTGTGAGAGCATGGCTACACCCAGCTAATAAATGCATAGTCAAAGCAAGCACATTTTCATGATTTGCAGTTCAGTAACTGCTGCCCTTAGCAGGAATCGTGGCGCTTAGATCTCACGATGCACTGATAGTAAATCTGCACGCACTGTTGGGCTGTTTTTTTTTAAAATAAAATTGATTCAGTCCTTGGATATTTGGACCGTTCTTGACCGTTTATACCGGGTTCCTCTAGTAGTCCAGAGCGGTTTATGGTTAGGATAATGTTTGTTCATAATTAAATCTGACTGCACAGAAAACCAACAGCTTGTGTTTATCACAAGTGAAGCCATTGTGACCTCCAGCCAACCCCTCGACCTTCAACGCCCTTCAACGTGCTCGCTGCCGTTCCACTCTGAAGCTGTCTTTTTTCATCGAATTTCATAACGCTGGGTTGATCCCGTGGCTGAATTAAGGTCGTTTTTGTGAAACACTTGAGGGAGATGTGAATGTTGTATTGGATGTAGCGCGCGTGTTTCGTGCTGCTCTGTAACCGCGAAAGGCCATCAGCGAACTTCATCGTGAATGAACTACATTAAGCCTTTCATCAGCTGAATGTGTCCCGTCTCATTCAGCGTCTAAATATTAATATTTAAGTTCCAGAAATCACTTTCAGCAGTGAGATGGAGAGCAACAGATTGGACTTCATTCTTAAAATTATATTCATTTATCATTACGGATGAAAATAAATACAAATGTTCTTGATCAATTTGGCTCTCTCCCCCTGTCTCTTGGTACAAGATAACCAAACATGGATAATTAGTAGATATGAGAAATCATTACCTACTGTTAATCAGGGTGAACGTGTGTGTTGTTCATTGTGGTGCCAGTATCAGCACTCCTGTGAGACAAGAATATTCCACTGATGTAATGTAATCAGAGATGTCTATCTCAGAGAAGTTTTGGCTCAATTAGTCCTCCTGAACACTCAAGGCTGAGTGCTGCACTAATTTTGTCCTCTGCTCAGCACCTGCAGTGCAGTCAATGTGCTCTTTCACAAACTTTGTAATGAGAAAATATTTATACGCCCTATCTTGGCATAGGTTATTTTGCAAAGAGATAGAATTTTGAGGAATAGCTATTGTTGTGATTTTATTAAAAAGGAAAAAAGAGTGAAATGTCTGCAGGATGATAAACACATTAAGTAGATTGGATCAAACATAAACAATCAGTGCGGTGTGTTGGAGAGAGAGAGCGGCAATATTCATCTTTGCGTGTTTGATAATTATTTGATAGTCTTGTTTAGTCTCCTTGCTACAAACAGTCCTTAGAATGAACAGGCACAGCGAGATAATAGCGTTTAGTTTCACTGAGAACGTGCTTAGCCTCCCTCGGGCCAAAAGATATTTGGATGGTCGTGTGAAAAATTGCCCTGAATTCTGACCAATGAATCGTTTTACACATGCTTTAATGCATTTCATAAATAACCTGCCTGAGAAGGTAATTAGTGCAGGTGTTTACACATATTCCCACCATCAGGGTGCACAGTAGGATCACAGTTGGCTGAGTGAGTTTTAGGTTATTAAATTAGGCCCAAGGTAACAGGAAGAAGGATGAGCTACAGTTGGGCAGGTATGAGCAACAACATGTTTCCCTATTCATCATCCAAACAAAAAAATACATATTCAGGAAATTATGCGGGTTCAGGGTTTCTTCCACAGGAGAGATCAGCTTCGCTCTTTGCATAATCAGGCTCGGTATGCAGAGAGATTGTTCATACTCAGGAGGGGTCAATAGGACCAAGACATCTCCCCGAGGGGTTTTCACGAAGATTGGGCAAGAGTTTGACTTCGAACTTTGCAGGGCTGTGCCAAACCGGGAAGCAAATTATCTTCATCATCTTTACAGCAATGATGCGCTAAACGATTTATTTCACAGAGCTTAGGAGACCGTGTGAGACCCGGTTATTTTGTTTGCCACTGGCTCGTGACTCTTTGCTCTTATATTCTGGTGCAATCATAGAACACTCTGAAAAACTGAATACCTAGCATCACAATAAATCACGATCAAACTTATAACTAACCTGTGACATTTCTGACAAACTAAGTTTTATTAGACGTGTAAAAATAAAAGTATTTCTGGCAGCTTGAAGATGCCTTCGGGTCACCCTGAAAAGTCTCACAAAGCAGTTTTTTTTTTCATATTTGGTTTATAAACAGCAAGTGTTTATTAATGCTGCTCTCTGAACTTGAGCCACAGCCTCGCTTCGTGTCAAATTACATTTAAGTGACAACTTCAGGGCAGCAAGAATTGGCTTAAGGCAAGAAGGTCCCGGGTTTGATTGCAGGCCGGGTGATTTCGGTGCGGACAGTTGATTTTCTCCCTTTGATCCTGCCTCCGTTGCGTGGGAGCTCTGCTTTCCTGCCGTATTTCAAAGCGTTGGCTGAAGTGTGAGTGTTTCCATCTATATAGGTAAGCCTTGTAATATATTGGGAATAAATCCACCATGCCGCACAGTGGAATAGGCTGAAGCCCTTGTAATGGTGATTGGGGAAAAGTTAGAAGAGATAATCACGGTTGATGGTGGTTGATAATACTGTTTATGGAGAGAACGTTGGTTTGGAAGTTGATCACATTGGTCACATTTTCACAGCTCAGGCTACAGGTCTAAAAATGTAGCACTAGGCCAATTAAATATAATGAGCTGGATGTGTTTCTGTTGCTATAATCAATAACACATCAATACCACCACCCAATATCGTTATCATAATCTTACTTCTGATCAGCTTTTGTTCTTATCACCATGAGGTTGACAGCAGCAGCTTCCAAACACATCAAATCATGTTTACCTGATTTTTTTTTTAAATTCCTCAAAATTAGTCTCTCTCTTCTACATTTTTAAATGGAATCATTTATGCCAATTAATTCCCAGAGTGCCCCGGTAAAGAAATCTTATTTCCTTTTACCCCCGAAAAAAAAGATAGTTGAACAGTAACTTCCTCCTTAATTGAGCTCTCATATTTCTGTCTTTCGGCAGCACAAGATGAACGCTAAATTACAGCCGAGTCTGCATGCGAAATGTAATGTTAATCACCAGTGGTAACCAGTAAAAAGCCGACTTTGGAATTTTGGTTTCATTATCCATGCAGGAAGTAAAGAAGAATGGGATTTAGCTAAACAAAATGAACAGGTGCTGTGATGGGGAAAAGGGGAAAAAAGGACATTGTTAAACTTTTATCTGTTTTTATTTCAGAACTTGTCGTAATCATTTCAGGCTCTGTATCGCATTCCTGTGAACATAATCTCGTAAGTTATAGTGACTTTATATTATTTTAGTGCCTGTGTGAGTATTATCAGCCACATGCAGCAGTATACCTCAAAGTACGCTGAATTAACTGAGAGCCTGAAGTTTGTATCCTTAATTCTGTGCTAATTAACAGATAGTTAATATAATTATCTGTATGGCAGATGATCATAAACCTGGCATATTTTCTGTGCTTGGAGAAACCGTTGAGAAATGTACAATATGTTGGCTTCAATCATGTTTCACACCACGTATGCGTTTTCACACAATAAAATTAACAGAATAAACCCGCCAGTCGATATCACATTTTGTTAGCTGGCACAACTTTAAAGATTTGCAGTGACTGATTTAGCGTGTGGGAAGTTATAGATTTAAAATATATACAAAATCCTATATTTTCCCGTGTCTTTGTTTGGAAATGTAGAGTTTGAGTCGCTTAACTTTGGAGGAAAGTAAATACCTGGAATGCAGTAGATAAATGTGTGGTATCAAACAATCAAGTAGGTAATGAATGTATTTACCATGTGAAAATATGAGGTAGGTTTGTGATAACTAAGTAAAATACCAGAAAATACTGTACATGGTGCATCGTTTGGGAATTGTTATCTCTTTTAATTCATGGATGACACTGATGGAGATGTCAAAGGATACGTGACGTTCACATCGTGATTGTTCTGTTACTTACTCAAACTTCGTCACCTAATCTAAGTTAAAAGGCGTCGCTGATGGCAGTGTGACTTGTTAACTCAGCATTATCATATCTGCCGAAACACTAATTAATAAGTAACACAAGAAAAAGAGGACCAGAAGATAAAGTTATGACACTTTCATTATATTTTCTACTAAATACACCTGGAGGTATCAACAATCCTAATTTAATTGTCAAGTTCAACGTGTAAGCAGTGTTTTAATGGATAAGAGCTACTAACTTCTTAGTGTTAGTATTAAACAGGTATAGTACGTCTTTAATGCAAATAAATTATCTTTACAGTTATTGGTCAAATATTTTTGTACTGCAGCTTGGTAACCCGTAGAGTATCAGCCTGCTTTTTTGGCACACAAATAGTTAACCACTGACTATTCTATAGTCACTAACAACACACAAGATACCCTTATTTACACTACAGTAAAATAAATTGCTACAGTACCCACACACAGTTCAAAACATTAAAAATGAAACATGAAAATGTAGTCACTTTATCACTTCTGTTTTCATAAAATCGCCAAATGTTCTGAAACTCAACAATGGGTCGGTGCCAAATATGTGCTTTATTTTGCCAGTTTTCATTTTTCTGTCCACAAAGTCCAGTTGGTATGTTGAGTTATAAACTTGGTTTTGATCTATGGGATAATCACAAAACGCTGAAATATCGCCCTCTTTGTAGCGGTCGCTGGCATCTGGGGGAGTTCAGTGCAAAGGCACAGCTGTTTGATTCATTGAAAATCAACTCAACAGATTTGAGCAGAGATGTCCATTTTTCAGACGGAGACCATTCAATTTGGGGATTCAGAAAACTCCCAACAGTACAGCTCCGTTTATGGAGAGGACCCTATGTTCCCTTTGTACCTGTGTGTTTCAGCAAATTGCATGGTGTTTAATGATATAGTTTCCAATTTGCTGAGTGGAGGATCAGTCTGTGAACACAGATTGGATGGCTGGTTTTGTGTGTGCTGCACACAACACAGTTCTGGGAGCAGTTTTGGTTGCTAATGGCTCACAGTAGGATGTTTTCCTTTTTGACAATTTTATATCATTTTCCAGCTGTAGACGGCACACTCTCTGAGGAGTGGAAGGGACAGACGTCGAATGATAACGGTACCCTTTTCTTTTTAAATTGCCACAGTACGTAAGTGGATGAGCGCTCATTAGAGTGCATACCTCTGCCATGGCTGAATAAGCCCAGACAATGTACTGTCCTGAAAACAAAGAAATAACCTCGCTAATGATAGGACTTTACACTTTATTTGTTATCAGAAATTGTTGTTTTTCTTTGCACTTATTCATGGGACCTCATGGCTGAAGTATGCCTGATTTCTTTATTTAAATTATTAAAAACGGTCCTAAATTTTTATCAGCACAATATAATGTGACCTTTGGCCATCTCCCAAGTTTAGTCCAACTTAATTAGCGAAATTAAATTAAAAACTTTTTGAGCAATACTGCAGACAAACGAACAAACCAGCCAACCAAACGCTTGCTGCAGATCAAAACGTATCATCCTTGGTAGAGATAATTATGTCCCAAACATTTTATCACGCGTTCTAGAGGTGTTGAGGTGTTTTGATAGCACCTTGAAGCTGCTGCATGCAAACCTCGCATAAACAAAGAGTTTGCTGTGAGTTCTCAGGTCAAGTCAGTGCAAACCTCAGTACAAAGCTTTTTTTCGGACTGTTTCGAAAGACACAAATTGAACAATAACAGCCTCAGCTGCTACATTTACTGGAATTAATGAAGTTCCTTTGTTGTGCTTTTAGGCCATCTGACCTCACAGGTCAGCACAAATTGGCCAACAGTCATCTCTTATTATATGTGCGGCCTTTTATCTCACCAGCTTGTAGTCTGGGCTCGACGAATACACAAACCATTGTTAAAAAAAAAAAAATTCAGGTAATTTTTGTTTAAGCACCCTGTTGCCGAGTCATCCTGGGCATGAGAAAAATGCGCCCCTTGAGAAATATTTAGTTCAATATTCCATGACAAAAGTGTCCTTATTGTGAAGCCCAATTAGTCCTTCCTGTGTTGTTAAAAAAAAAAGAAGAACATATTATCTGCAAATTCTTCTTTTTGTATTTGTGCAATAATGTGTGCCGCTGATGGATTTTGAGAAATATCAAATATCACATGTGCACCTAAAATCCAAACAAGGTTACGCTGAATGATTGACAGCCAATGAATAGCTCAGTAATCAAAGCCCGTGCTGTAATGCTGCCTGCTTCATGTGAATCCGTCTCCTCCATCAGATTGCCGCGTGTGGAATGTGGCTTTGCCGTGCAGGACTTTAATTAGAATAGACTGTTTTGAAGCTGGAGCGGTCATTATCTGGGAAGCAGCATAAGGACATTTTTCACATTGTAAAGGGAATATGAACGCTGTTTTCAGAGCTTAAGTAGATACGTATCAGCTCGTCACACAGATGGATGAGTTTGATTCCAGAAATAATGTTTTCTTGCTTGACAGTGTTGCTAATCCTGTCCGCACCTTTCCACAGCACTGTGAAATGACTCCATTTACAGCTGCTGCAGTCCCACACTCTGACAATCCCAAAGCACAATCTTGATATTGAATCGTATCGCGTTATGATGATAAAATAGTCCTTTAGTAATTAATTATATCATAAACCGAAGATAACATTAGCACTGATCACTGTGAAAATTCGCAAGTTAACTTAAAAAAAAAATCAAAATTGTAAAGAATATTTTTATTTCTTACAAATCAATCCAGTGTACTCTTTTTTGTATATTAACATTGTTATATTAAATAATAAAAGCGACTACATTCACATTTTCTTTCCATACAGCCCACAATTGAATCGTTAAACAAGCATACACACAAATGAAAAAGCAAATGAGGAGACGTGATATAGAAATAGTGACAAGCCTACTGAGTCCAGGTTATCCCATAGGCTTGTGAGTTTTAGAGGAAGAGCTGCTGAAATGTGGATAATGACATCACAGTCTTTTGCTACTGACTGTCCAGATGATAGTGTGCTGAAAAAGTGAGTAAAGCCCTCGTGGCCATGTGGCACACAGTGTCTTCAGCTGTGGTCTCTTTAATTACAGCGGGAACAATGAGTCAGTTGTCTCAATACAGTTCTGAGGGCAAAATCTTTACAACATGGAGAAAGATGTAGAAAGCAGCTGTCAGCAAGGATTTCTCTCTGTCTCCCTGTTTTCTCTCCCTTTCCTTTTTTCCCTCTTCTGCTTGCAGCCAGGCAGGCTCACTATATTTTCGAATATATTTGAGGAAAGCCATCCAGATATTATTCCATTCCTCGCTGCGAGATGAAACATCTCTGCATTTAGAATATAGTTACATCTGGGCAAGCAGCCACGATAGGCAATCACTAAACCCTATGACTTGTGAGAAATGGCAGACATTTCCAACCAAATTGTTGAAGCAGGAGTGTATTTATCAGCACCATATACTGTATGTATGGTTATAATAAACAAGGGGGGCTGAGTCACACGTCGTCTGTAAAAGAGCTCAACAAAAGGATACAAAAAAAAAAACGCTGGAAAACAATGTTTCATTGATGTCTCATTGCTTGATGAAGATTAGGTTTAATTGGGGTTTGGATGATTAAAGTTGGCACAGCAGTTAGCAGTGAGGAACACTGAGCATACACACAAAATCTAAAGTCTGAGCACTCTTGCAAAATATTTTGCTTGTGTCTTTTTAATTTCTTTTATTAGCATTTTTGAGCCAGGCGGAACGGATGAAGTCAGCGCGACATGCAGCAATATCCGAACTGTCAGTACAAAGAAAAACATATTCTTAATGTATTTCATTTGTAGAAAGCTGCAGTGTGACCTGGACCAAGTGTAACCGGAGATTTGTTTCTAAATTTGCTACATTCAAAATGATATTTCTCATGAATGTTTGCCGCTGATTGCCACAGTGAAAGTTCTATAGGATACCAACCTGTGCAGAGAACGTATAGCTCCCTGGTAATCATATGGCCGTATTTTTGAGATGCATAATATTGCTTGAAATAAAATATAGGATGGTAGACTGGGTTTCACCTAGACGATGGTTGCACGTTATGTTGCACAGAGCCAAATTGAACAGAACAAAGTAGTGTTTAACTGTCTCCCCTGCAGTGCTGAAATAATGACCCATCTTTGTGTGTGTTACAATCTCTCACGCACACATACACACACACACACACACACACACACATTCTTCCGCTTCCTCTCTATCTTATTTCTTTGTGTCTCCATTTCTATTCTTTCTGAGTCATTTTTTAAGAAACCAAACACACACAAACGCACACACCAATCTAGACGTGGAGCACAGAAACAGCATTATCACTTCAAATTTCCGGACATTACGCCGATGAAAGATTTCAAGGCTAATTTGACGGTTTTATTTATTCTCTGGTACCACCTCTGAGCAAACCAAAACATCTAATTGTGCCTTCAGATCCTTGGTTGGAAATTGCTTTTTTGTTTGCTATTCCTTCACTACACAGACATCAGGGATGCAAATTAAGGGGTACTAGGGCTATTTTCAATTAATTAAAAACATTTCTGAATATTTTATTGTGCCAATAATTTGCCATAATTATTATTTCAGTACATCTCAATTGTTTGTATTCTTTGAAGAAATTCCAGAGCACCACTGGCCTGATACCACAGTTGACTCCGAATTGGTCAGTTTCTTAAACATTTACGCATATGAACTCGTGGTACTTCATTTCACCTTAAATAAATGTCTCTTTAACAAATGTGTTCCCCCTGTGATGTGGGAAGCGTTTTCAGTGGTACCGTTGAGTCTTTGAAGTTCGGACTGTGATGAACTGAAACTCCGGGCGGAGCGTGGTCGCCTCTGCTCCGCGGTCATCTGGTGACAGCATCACTTTCTGTTGACTGATTGGGATTTAATCTCACTTCAATCAGGCCCTCCCAGTGCACATACATCATCATCCATTCCCACCAACTCCCATGAATATTATTTTCCTGCCCATGAGCTGTAGTGTCCAGTGAGAGGCAGCTGCTCCGGTCTGCCTGTGGATGTAAGACCAGTACACAAAGCACCGTTGAAAGGCCGCCACTGTCTATTAGTTTGATAATCAATTAATCTACCGATACCTTCAATTATTCAGTGAGTAATCAATATTTGTGTGTGTATGTCCTCTGAGTATGTGTCCATCAGTCTATTTCTCACTGCAAAAGACACAAGAAGCAGAAATAACAATTGAAACTGCACCAAATCCAATCAATTATCATTTAATAAATCAATGACGTTCATTAGAATAATCAAACTACAGTCTGTGATTTTTCTTTGAATTTTACATATATTTTTTGAAGAACTTATTTTATTTGCCTTTGAAGACATTCACCTGTTAGCGGTGCATTGTCTCTCACTGGCACCGTGGAACAGTGGCACTGTTGCCTCACAGCAAGGAAGTCCTTTCCATGTGGACTCTGCATGTTCTCCCTGTGTCTGAGTTAGTTTCCTCCAGGTGTTTTGCTGTCCTCCACCCACAAAAACGTGTCTGTTGGGCTGATTTCACTCGCCATTGCCCTTGACCAAGGCACTAGGCCGTCGGTCTGGGGTTGGTCCCCAGGTGCTGGACTATGGCTGCCCACTGCTAGGGAGAGTTCATGTTAAATGGAGACTAACTAAACTAACTTTGTTGTATGAAAATACAATACCAAAGACTCCCCCTTCTTCTTCTTATGACACATAATGACGTGCTGTCGCTGACAAGAAGACACATTTTCATTTGTTTTTGTCTGGTAGTGCAGGATGACTTTAATGAATGTATCTCGTACAAAGCGGTTCCGTATTCACTGAAACACCAGGGAGAATAAAGTTGTCAAGTGGGAGAAACGCTGTTGTCTCGCTTCAAGTCTGCAGTACAACTTTGGTGTGTCTGCCATTGCCGTGGAAAAGACCCAACAAATAGTGACAGCTCTAATTAATTTAGTTCTTTATTGGAATATCAGTGGGGGAATATAACAAAATTCAGAGAACAATCACTCGCTGTAATGAGACCAGTACAATAAACTAAATTGATGTCTGTGAATACAACTACAACATGGTATTATCAGAGTGGATAAATATTTAATCACCAAGCTCCACATAGCAAAAACACTGATTTGTCTGTTCCCATCGAGTCCATGAGTGTCAGTTGTGACGTATCGGCATGACAACACGGAGCATCCCAGACTGAAGATCCCAAACAACCATTATTGTCCTCTTCTTCATTTTGACACTGACTTCTGGATATCTGCCATCATTTAATATTATATTACATTATCAACAAGCCCCATTTGTCTCCGTTAGTTCCCCTAATCTTTTGTGACATAGTCATGTTACAAGTTATTAGGGTCACTTTGATTCTTTAAAGCTGTACACTCGGTTTTTGTTATATCACATATATAGCTTTTGATCATAAACAGTGCGTTTTAGGTGTATGCCCGTCACAGATATTGTCTTAATAAGAGAAGTCACCCATTCTCCCTCAGTGCTGCTTAGCTGTGCTGTGATTAATGTCTTCATGGTCTGGTCAAAGTGTCGATATCTTCAACAGCTGGGCCCATCTGTCATCTTTTTCCTGTGACACCCCAGAACACAACTCAGGTCCTATCAGGGAGGCCATCCATCAAAGTGGTAAACAGAGACGTCTCACATTAGCAACCCTGAACACTTCTCATCATATACCATAACAGACAAGCAATCATCTGGTATTATGTAGTGCCATAGGCTAATGTGAAATATTAACGGAAATATACGGCACGCCAGATGCCAACTGGATGAGGCGTCTGTTCTTCGTGTAATGATGTGAGGTGGGTAACAATTTGATACTGTGGAGAGAGCAGATTGTCGATTTGTTCCCAAAAATTGTCTCTAGCTGCAAACCTCGATGGGGACCACATCAAAACCGAAATGATTTTCACAGGACTATCAATCCCTCTCCACTGTTTTCTGCTGCTTCCAGTTAGCCGTGTGTAAATTTATGAGTGTAAATCAAAGGTACATTCTCTGCGAATAGTCTGTCTGCATATTGATTTGTGGTGTATTCTCAAAGCTAGAGAGAGAGAGTGGGATTTTTACAGAGTAGAGGAAAACATTTTACCGAGACTTTAAACTCAAACTGCTTTATAAAAAACGCTCATGAAAGTGATTGATACCTCCAAGCAACTCGGACTTTGGCTCTTGATAGTGCTTTTAGATGCATTTAAAGCAGCTGCCTGTTGTTTAATCTCCTCTAGGAGGCAGTAGAATCAGGGGCAGCTTGTGCGTGTGTGTCTCCTTTTGGGTGACTGATCCAAAACCATTGCTGCTCAGATAAATGCCGGAGTGTTCAGGCCAAAGTTCATCTTACTATGGATCAACCTCATCATGCTTCCCAGTGCCCTGCACCCGCCCTCCTCTCTGGGATTTTTTTTTTTTTTTTTTTTGGCAGTTCCAGGCAGAGTTCATTCACTCTTGCCAGGGATTATACTGAAACGCTTGCCGCGTCAGTGGGAGAAATATATAGTCCTCACTTTGGAATTCAAGATACAGAGCTTTTGTCAGTGCCTTTGTCAAACGATGTGATAAATATGGGCAAAATGTGTGTTTTGAATGATCTTTTTTGGTGCTTTTTAATACCAGGGAGAGCAGGGAGGGCCATTCTTTTCCTCGTTGACTCCACAGGCATGTGGCTTTTGTATTAATAAATGAAGCACACACAGGAATATGGTCTCACCAGCAGAAGAGATTCTTAAAGATAAACTAGAAATGTGGAGATATTGCTGATAAAACAACAGTCTCCTGACTGTTGTGGTTCACCATTGTGGCCAATTATTTGCATTCCACCAACAGCAAACCACATGCTGGTTGAAAGAGAAAATCTCTATTAGATAAAGGAGACAAAATTAAGCACAGATCCACTGAAATTGAAGCAAGATAGTGTTTCTTTGACTCTTTGAAACTCAAGCGCAATCTGGCACACGTTTAGGAGGAGAACCACTAATTGCATCAGCACCTCTGCATAAAAACTCAGTCACTTGTGAAGCAGTAATGGAAAGCAGAATTCCTCCACCGTGTTTCACGCGTGGCACATCTTTTTTATTTCCTTGCACCAAGTGTTTTTTTTTTCACGTGTGGTCAAAGCAGATCTCCATTGTAACAGTAGGAAACATATCATATGTATTGAGGAATGAAGCAAAAGAGGCCAATAATCAGGGCAGTTAAATGGAAATAGTTTCATTTCCTTTGGTGTAAACAAATACCCCATGTAGTCCCCGGACCAGAGCTGTGGGTAATCAGCTGCTATAACTCAACAGAACACTTTGCCCTGAGCTAAACATAATACTTCCTGCACTTAACTAAATCCATTTTTCAACCCTCAGAAGATTCATGACACACCAATAGCTTATTGTATACATGTCTGACAATGTTAGACCTGTGGAAAACATGGAACACAACTGTAGTTTTTTTACATGACTGTAAAGGGGATTTCAAAGCACAGATGGTGGTCTACCAGATCAGAGTCGCCTTAACACACCTTAGTGACCTCAATATAATTCCTGGAAATTAAAATGGAATTTGTTGGCTAGACATAAATGCGTTTATGCACTCAGCATTCTCTCTCTCTCTCTCTCTCTGTCTCTCTGTCTGTTTGACTATTGCTGTCACTCTCTATCATGGATGAGGCTCATTGTTCTCCCTTTTTCTTCCCCAAGTTTCACTGAAATATAAATGATGTCGTTTGAAGAGAGTAGATTAGTTTTAACCAACTTTAAGTTGCTTCCGAAAGTTGTTTCCTCAGGAGACATTGATCGCTGCAGTTCAGAGTAAACGGTAAGGTTCAATTACTTCAATTAACGCTTCAATTAATATAAAATAATGAGAGAGAGAAGAGAAAACACCAGAGTGCTGATTACTTTGTGCACAAGTTCCTTAAAATCAGTTCAAGGATGAAACTACAGACTGTTTCACGGCATGTTGTATTTTTATGATCACAGTTGCAAATATTTGTGCTTCCTTTGCTTCAAAATTCAATATAAACCCTGGCAGATTTCTGGTAAAACACCGATATAAATAAGTCTTAACACACATAGGTTATTGGCACAAATGTGTTTGTTTACATATTGAGGAGAGTTTGTTTAGAACTTTCATATGTCATTTCCCACCAATCTGGATTATTTCCAGATGCAACCGGTTCATATTTCAGATGCTGATTGAATTAACTAATTACTACAGTCATTCCTAACATTGTCTAGATTTATAGTAAGGCAGTGTGGAATAATCTCAAAGTCTGAGGAATCCCCCCTCGTGAGATAAGACCGTGTGGTTTGTTTTTCGTTTCCTCCTCCTTGTGTAATTAGCACATTGTGTCTCTCAGATGTTTTAGTTGACTGATAAGGGGAGGAAGTTTCCTCCACCGCTGGAATAGTGTAAATTCGTCTTTCACCTCATCACAGGAACTGGCGGGAGGTCTCCTTCACTTTCACAGGTGGTGTAAATGCTAATGCCACACCTTCGGGAGCAGGATAGCACTTTCCAGAACTAGTTATTTGAATGATGCCTGATGTTGTTTGTAGAAGCGAGCGGAATCACTTTTAGCTATTTGTTTCACTCAGGCTGTAATGGTGCTTGACTAGCTCCTACTGCCAGCATGTTTCAGTCCATATCTCAGCAGTAAAGAAGAAAGCTGGTCGGCGTGAGATCCTGCTGAGAGCCATTCGTAGATAAAACACACTCCAGGTAAAAACATGCATGGCCACTCACCATTAGATCACTCCCCATGTTGCCCCTGAGATGGCGCTCTTAATTAGAGGGTCCTTGGATCTTGCTGTCAGAACGCAGGTTTTACTGCCCGCATTACCACATTATGTAACGCACTTCCTCATAAGCCACGGTAAACCATCGCAGGGGCGTACAGTATATTAGGAACGTGCGCTGTAATTGACACGGCTTTGGCACTGCTTTATGTCTTTATGTTGAACTTCTGCTTCCTCCAGAGTGCTCCCATCCCTGTCGTTGGCCATTACGCCATTAGTCACCTGTATTTCCTCCCTAGACAATAGCCTGTTCTGTTCATCCAGATGATGGGCTGCAATATCAAAGCCAAATGAGATGGCTGCCAATTAGGGAGGACTTCCAGGTGCATTTCAATGCAAACTCACACCAGTAACTGCACCCTGTAGTGTCTCCATTCAAAGACGCCTTATAAGGTGTAGACTTCAACGGAAAACTTTTCACAAGTATTTCAATTACCGGAAAAAGGTGAAAGGTTCTTGTTACTAAGTAGCGTGGAGGGTTTTGAACTTTGGAATGATGTCGTAATGAATGTTCAAATCAGCAATTTAAATTGACTGGCTTGATTTGACTTGTAGCCCTTTTTCCCCCTTCATGCTGAATGAATGGAATCATCTCTTCCCTGTGTTCTGGTTCCACTCCCCTGTTGAAATGCTTGGAAACAGTGTGATACCACACAGTTATTTGGACAGCCCACACACTCCCCGAGGGACACAATAGACTTTTATACAAGCACTGGAACACAAAAGGCTCGGGCGAATTCAATAACCTCTCACCAAACACGGTGTGGGTCATTTTTGATAACAACTTTAAAAATCAGATTTGAAATTAGATATACTATGTCTGGGTATTGTTAGAAAGGGTAAGGTTACCTTTCACTGCTTGATTAAAAACGAATCTGAGCGTTCGGTGTTAAAATGGACAGGAAAACCGATAGGTGCACCTTCACCCCCTGAAAAAAAATCAATCAACACTAACCACATTCGGATGCAGGACATACAGAGTTCTCATTATCATGGTGTACGATGAGCTTCCTACGCGCATAAAATATGCAGCCTTCATCCTAAACAGGTTAGGTCATAATGGACAAAAAGGCTTTCCTACTCTCCTCTTGTTCATTTATTTCCTGAATCTGCAAATCCACTGCAGTGCAAAAAAAAAAGAAAATGTCCTTTGAATCAAAATTTTTCCTTATTATTCAAATTAAATCAAATCAGGGCAGATGGGAAGAGCAGTGAGAAGAAGCTCACTGCAGTAAATCTTGAAGCTCTACCTCCATGATTGCTCAGGCCACCGTGGAATAAAGATTAGAAGAAAATCACTAATCACGGCGGATGTCATTAGCATATTACCAATAACGGGATGCAAAAGGGAAAAGAGGAATTGCCTTATAATACTGGTTAAAGTAGGAATCAATGCCATGTATGGATGCACACAGCTGCTTGACAAACAGATATATTCACTTCTAAACATGGGTAAAGGAAGTATCTAATAATGATGTTTTATTCAATGTTTTTGTCTGAGTCACCCGCTGAAGCACTTGATGCTAATATCACATTCCCCCTCTCTCTTTTGATCAGCTTTTGCAGCTGGGCTGCCCTGCCTCACTTGGATGCATCAACAAAGCTTGAAGTGGCCACTCTAATCTGGTTAAGTATTGCCTGGTTGGAGAGAAATTAGGCGAATTCTTTTAACTTTTCAAACAAACATAATGCAGTCAAACTTGCTGGATGAGAATCAATTACATGAACTTAAAATAGGATAATTTCATTTTGGAAAATCATCTAATGCGTCTATTCAACAGCGTGTGCCTGTAGAATCACATCGAAGTCATATTTCAGTCCAGTCAAATGAATAAACCAGAGGAATATCTGCCGAAAGACTGCAGGAATACGATTCACAAATCTTTTAGACCTAGCGGCCATCGTGCTGTTATTAGCGTTCTTCAAAAAAAATACTTATTTCTTGCCCAAATCCATAATGTTGTGTGAGAAATAATAGGATAATTGCAAGACAATTTCATAGTTTCTCCTCTCTCAGATGTATTGGTCTCTAAAGAATATTGAATTTATTCTGAATATTTGATCCTGTGAAATTAATTTCCCCGAGATAAAGCTTGTTTGGAGCCCACCAATGTAAACAGAACGAGGGGTAATATGGAATGGTGAGTGCTTGTGCTATTTTACCAGACGAATAAATAAATGATATTACAAACCTTTGACACTGTTGGGCCATCCATGAAATAATGCTAATTAAGACATTATTCTCTTTCAAACATCAAATTCTAGCCACTTGGAATTAATATATGCTGCAAATGAGGGCTGAAAGTACGCATGGAGTCACAATAAATAGAATAGAATCACAAACAATGCTCACCGCAAGTCTAAAAATATATCCTGGGGAATATATAGATTATAGCTTTGTCTGAACAAAACAATTTACATTTACATGAAACAATAATGTAGAAAAAGTATCACACTTGGAAGATAATGACTGAAATGATTTTTCTTTTTCTAATTGCTGACTTGATTAATTAATCTTGTGTTGATCAACTTAGTGATTAATGCTTTCAGCGCTCGCCTAATGTTTCATTACCCCAATTGGATAGCTGCAGTGGTAGTTTAGCAAAGGATGGAAAAAGAAATCTAACCGTTCGATGTGTTCCTGCGGTAAAATACTAACAGATGGCTGGCAGATAAAAAGGGGGGAAAAAAATAAAAGAATATGATCACAATGCAAACATTTCAGTTGTATTGAACATTTTCTCCAACTGGATCTTTAGGGCAGATTGACTCCATTTTTCACGCGGTCTAAAGCCTTTGTTTGAGAGAGATCTGTTAAATCTGTCTTGCCTCTAATAAACTGCCATTATCCCCTCCAAAAAGGCTGCGCTCATTAATAATCCTTCTGTCAGATGCTTATTCTCTTCTGTGAAAATAGAAAATATCATTAATTACAGTTTCTGTCACCGTCTGACAGCTCCAGCAATTGTTCCGGTCCCTGAGTTCTGTTTCATTGTGTCCATACCTAGTGACCACCTATTCTTTACTGTCTCAATGGGGATGTCCAGCATGTGAGAGCCACAAAGGCCCTGGGAGATCTCCCCACACATTGCAAAGCTTCTGTCCCAGCAACACATTAGTCATCCAGGGAGCGATTGAGTTTGCTGGTAAACTCCAAATGTAGATCTATCTAAGTCTCTCCACCAGAGATTAGGAAGGAGTATCACTCAAGATCCACTTGGGTTTCTTTTTATTGCAATTTTTTTTTTTTTGCATTTTTGCTACTCTGAGAAATTTCCTGCGCCGAGAAGGGATTTTCTTGTTCAATCCATCAAAGGATAGAATATGAAAAAAAACACAAAAAAACCAAACACCGGACTTACAATTGTAGCTGCTGAATGTAGAGGAGTACATTTTTCATGAGTGCATAAGGATCTTATTGCGCGTGTAACACTTACAAATGAAAACCAGGCGACGTGAATAAAAGGGAACCGTTGCAGAGCAGTTTGGACGGAGTTTAACTCTCCTAAAATATCAATGCGTCGCGCTAAAAAGAAGGAGGAGGCCGTCGCTTTTATGTTTTGGGGGAGTTTTGCATTATGTATAAACTACAGGGAAGTCCACAATTACACACTAAGTGTTCCCCTCACTGTTGCAACTCGTTTTACTGGGATTATATGCTGATGTTTTGCCTCCGCACATCATTCTTAAAATCACCGGACCAGAAATGCTTTTATTCGTTACCGATCGGGGTGAGGGTTCAAGGAAAATGTATTTGTCCATGTGTAGATTTACAAACTGTATTATTCTTTATTCGTGTTTTTGTTTGACCAAAGGGATACAAATGAACACCATTACCGTTACTGTTTCTGCACGGCGGTAGATCTAAATCTGTCCTCTGTTATTTATTTGCAGACCAGGAAAAGGCCAAAACATTATTCATTTCATATTTTATGAATCCGATAAACAGTATTAATGGCTCAGCTGTCAGTATACCTTACTGTCCCTTAAATTATTGCTGAAATGTGCTGTCAAACACAGGATTATATGACACAATAATGTAGATTTTGGCTTAAGTTTCCCAAGACAGATAAGCTCAGAAAGACGCGGTTCCAGGCCTCGTACATGGATGTAATTAAACAAGGGCAAGTGATAGCAACAATGTATCATCCAGAGGAGCTGAGGTCCCGGCGTCCTGCAAACCGGCGTTACCAGAGACAAACGACTCGAAGCAGTCGCCAGCGTCGCTTTTAACTTCGCCTGGTGCAGACACAGAGAGGGAGTATCTCCCTAACAGTGGTGGCCCAGCCAAGACAAATGGACAGTCATAATCCCCCACCGGTGGAGCATGTGGTTTATTAGAATACGATACAGTGGATATGTAATGTTTCTCTTGCTGCGTGATTCAGTTTCCAGCTCGTTCCTCACCACACACAAGTCATATTTGACAGTTTTCACTTCTTTTTTTTTCAAGCAACACAGCCATCTTGGAGCTACTGGGTTCAAAATTAGATAAGCTGTCTGTCAGAGAGGAGAGTCTGAAGTCCGTCCTTAGAGTCCGCGTTAGAGAAACCGAACTCTGCCGATAAAACTGGGGCATAAAATTCACTGTAATGGAGTCGGACAAACGTGCAGCGGCTTTGACTAAAGAGAAATGTGCATTTTTAAGTGTCCTAAATTTCTCAGATAATTGAGGTGTGTTCGCAAACACTGTTTAGCCATTCACTTACAGGATGTGCTCTGTTTGGGCCACGCGTGCAGGAAGTGCTGACACAGTAGGATTTAGCTTTTATTGCATATCATTACATGAATAAAATATGGGCATGATTACACGCAAAAGTTTGTTCAACAATTCTCCAATTTAGATTTGTTGGGTTAGATGGGGAAGGCTGAGGGGGAGCGGTTTTGTCAATACCTTGAGAAGTAATAGGTCCATGACCCGTGTTCATTATTAATAAACAAATTACAAAAGGTTGTTTTGTAATTTCTCAAAAGAGGAAGGCGTCGCATATATCCAAACTTTTCCCAAGACGATGTTTTTACCCTGGGCTTGCGTATTATTATTATTTTTATTTTTTTATGTTAATTCTAAGGAATTTAAAAGGAAAAATACAAAGAAAAACCATTCATTCACCTCCACGTTGAGGAAGTTGTCCTCCTCCCTTTCCCTGCATTGTCATTCACAGAAAGCGGAGACCTGGGGCTGTAAAACACGTTTGCTTTTATCTCGTACACTCTGGTCATTTCCTTGAACACAGTAAAGACCCGCGGTGCTAAGAAAGTCATTTATGGGTTCTTATGTCCTCTCCAGTCCTCCGGGGGTCCCACGCGATGTCCAGAGAATGTAGATGAGCCCCCATCACCGGACATCTCTCTGCCATTTTTCGACAGACCTGCAGATGGTTTCGTGAAGCCAGAAATCCCCGATGGGACCTGTTATCGGAAAATGACCATCTGAGTTCCTGATTCGGGAGACCAACAACCCGTATATCAAATTATAATTATTCAGTAATCCTCTGTATAAGCAACATTTCTCATTAAGATACATTTGGTTGTAATGAAAAACGGTTTTCATTTGCTTTTTAGTTGCCATCTATTTGACTGAATCTCTATTTAACTGAATTTGTAAAGGGGAAAGTCACACACAGAGATTTATGTTGTAATTACTAAAGCGTAATTACCAGGGAAACACTTCATCAGCATAAATTAACAAACCAAATAGTTTGAAAAATGTATGTTAAATATAAACATACAATCAATTATAAGGAAAAGAAAAACTTGCGGCACAGAGACGAGAGCTTTGATTCAGGAAATCTGGAAGTTTGTGATGTGAGGTGTGCTAAAATATACTTTTTTAAAATATATTTCCTATAGGATTCTTCTGGAATCGTGAAACCACATACCCAAGTCAAGTTTTTTCATCTTTGACAGATTTTGTGGCTAAAAATACGAGCTCTAGTGTCTCCGACATTTGAAGAATTGTACTCTCGTCATGTTTGACAGCCTGTAAAACAGCACTTACGCCATCATGAGACATTCAAACTCACAATTGAAGCCCATCCATCCGTTCTATTTCTATACACACATTCCATTTTTTTAGGGTACCACAGGGACGCAGCCTTTCCCAGCATGCATTTGGTAAAAGACAGGGGAACACCCTCGACAGGTTGTCTATCACAGGGCTAATACACACTGACACACGCTCACACACACGCCTTTGGGCAATTTAATGTCTCCAGTCAACCTGAGAAGCATGTTTTTGTCAAACATTTACAACGATCGGACAAACAAGAATTTCTACTGATTATTCGTGAAACTACTGAGTCACGGTGTCGCTAGATACTCAAAATGTGATGAATGAGGGTAATTTAAGGTAAACAGAGGCTCCGTGCTGAGCACACACTTACTCAGTGTAGAACTATGAAAAAAAAGGTTCATTTAGATTGTCATGCTCGTCCAATGACACTAAAATTGGGTAGCGTTTTGTTTTTGGTCGTACATGTGATTATGTCTGGACGTTGAGATTGTCAGACAGAGATGACCTGTGCCTATAGTTGGCTTAGGAAGCCAACAATGATAAGGAGCTGTCCTGCAGTTCCTGCCAGAAAGTGAGTCCATGTTTAAGAATAGGACTGTTAAAGCCTAACTGGCTAACCCAAACCCATGACCTGACCTCGATATATCCCATATAGACTTTGTCCGGGTCATTATAAAACAATGTCCAAACTGCCTCCAAATACTACATAAATAAAACATTTTGTCTTCCAGAAAGTGTCCTGATTGGTCATAACGTACAGTAAGCAATCGCTATTCATTTTTATGCTAACAAATGCAATTCGATACGTTGTGAATTTGCTCCTGATGAAGTGTTGACTGCAGAAATTAGAGGAGAGCACAAAATTGTGTCTAGGCATAAAATGAGAATCAATTCAGCCAAGATTTCCTCTCTGAATTGGATACTGTAGCAGGGATCAGCCCTTCTTAAGAGTACAGTTAACAAGCTCGGTGTGTGTGGCTCGGGTTAGTGTTTATGTGCTCAGATGAGGTTATGTTGTGTCTCCCAGAGGAGGCTGAGCGCTGTGGATTACAGGCTAGTCTAACGTTTAGCTGCCACCCCAGGCAACATGACTCATAAGCTCTAAAGTCCTGCCGCATATGTCTGCATCATAAGTCTATTTGAGATGGGACAACATGACCTTCGATTCAGGCCCATCTGTTCTACTTCAGATGTTTACAAAGGAGGCAAAAAGTGCTTTGTGTTTGCAGTGACTGCAGTTTTTAGAAAGATGCAAGGCCTTTTAAATGTGCTCGGCGCCGCAGGTTCTGCACCTAACAAGCACCGAGCCCACAACATTTAGTGGGAGCCAGTTATGCTGCAGCTTTGCCCTTTATGTTCATTTCCCCTATGTGTACCAATTTGTTTTGCTTTGTCTTCGTTATGTGGATTAAATGGTGATTAAAAGGTCACTGTCAGGACTGATGCGTTTCATGCTGATCAGTTTGGTACACGCTAAACTTTTTGAACCGCGCGTCGCCTGTGAGCAGAGGAAAACGTCTAAGCGCCTCGTCGGTAAATAAATAAACAGAACGGAAACGCTTGAGACGCAAAATACGAAGTGTGCATAACGGTGCTATTCGCTCATCACGATAAACTCATTTCATCTGTGAATGATTTGCCACAATAACACATCTCCGTAGATTTGAATTGGTTTGACTTTCAGTTACCTGGTGTACCACAAAGACCGCTTCAAGTACCACTGACTCTGCACCTATCACGGTTCGAGCACCACCGCCCTAAATGAATCAGTGAAGGTCTGATTATTTGTTTTCCGCTTCCAGGACAAACATTGTTTGATAGGAGGAGCAAAGCTTAAAGATATTTGGCTGGATTTGTTCAATATTTGAGTGTAACCTTTAAATGCACAGTGTGCTTCAAACTGCTTTTTGACATACCGCCACATACTTTTTACATGAATGTTAAAAGTACATTATGAATAATTCTCCCCCCTGCATCACATTACTCTTTCATTTCTCAAGTAGGTTCCAGCAAATGGAAAGGGGACGTTTTAATTGAGCCACAATAAATTAATGGGAGACACACTTGTCATAATTCTGTCTTGTCCTCGCTAAAGACATCCGCCGAGCTCCCATGTGCTTTTTGAAATAAATGGTCCAAACAATACAAAACATGAGACGCTGGACTATTCAAATTGGAATGGTGGTCTCTGTGGGCCTTGTGTAAAATTGCTTTCACCTCCCATGTTGACCTGCAGGTTAGGTCATTACTGTAATTCCACTGCACGTTAAAGTGTTTTGCTCATCTTCCACCTTCAGATGCAAATGCAGAGGTTTGACAAAAGCTGCTAATCAACTTATAAACTGTGGAAATTAACAAATGTGTGTAGGAGGGTTGACTTAGGATGAAAAGTACAAAGGCGGCCTTAAACGGAAAAATAATTAAGGTGAAGCCAACCGGTGGAGAAAGTGTTGGTTCACTCTTGACTCCATACAAACACCTGTATTTACTCGCACCACACACTCTCTGACCCGCAATACCACTATCACATAACGCAAGGTAGAGTTATTTAACAGCAGTGTGTGTGTGTCTGTACTGTTTTGACATTTGAAATAAAGACCACACTAATTAGAAACTAGTTTGTCATTCATTACAACCATCAATCAGACACGTAAAAAGGTTTAAATATACAACACCGCTGACGTGTGGAAGGGGCTGTTGACATAGCCCAGATACATTAGGCCCCTACATAAACCTTTGCTTGGGAAATAATCTGTTCACATCAGCTTTTGGCAGGAATGTGTTTTTGTTTTTGGGGTCAGGAGGTATTTAGTTGTTAACCCGGCTGTTACACTGCTGTGTGACCATGATTATTCTTCAATACAGGGGGGAGTTATGTGTTTTAAGCAAATATTTATCAGTGATAAGCCAATCTCGGCTCGCTGTCTGAGTACAGTGTCATAAATTTAGCATGCGAAGAATTAATTCATTCTGAATTTTGGGAAATGGTTAATGAATCAAAAAGTATGTTTTTTTTATTCCAACATCAGTTTGATTGATATAACCTGGAATGCAGGATACAAACTCGTTTTTCAGGAATAATAAAAACAGCGTGATCTGTTTTTTTGCAAACGAAGACACCATTTGTCTCCATATTTCTGTCTTTTTTTTGGAATCTATTCCAGCTTCATTATCCTGTGAAAACCCACTCCCAAAATAACAGATAATCAGTGGACGGTGACAGCTCTTCTCTAAAATCCTCCCAACAATGTGTAAGAAAGCAAACACATCTGTAAGGAGCCCATCCTGCTGCATGGCTGCCTTGTCAGTTGGAGACATCACAGTTTACACGCAGTGTTTACAGAGGAAACCGATAAGTAAATAACTCTCGGGGGAGCCCGTCTTGTGATAACGCAATAGAGTGGTAATGGTTTTGATTCCTCATCGGATAGTTTGTTTTTGGCCAGGAAGTAGCCCCCGTCCTGCCGAAATCTGACCTGGCTGCGGGGGTCAGCAGCTTGTCACAATTATCCTCAAGCTCCCTTAACTTCCTGAGTGCACATTGCCCAAGGAGCTGGTGTCTCCTGGACCTCGTGCTCCGTTTCAGGCCAATCAGGAGACTTCCAGGAAGGGAAGAATCCACTTGGTAAAACCTTTATCAGCCCATCAGCACCACTGCATGACATGGGAAGACAGCCAGACATTCTTCTCACAGGAGATCGGTTTCTTGGCTCAGCCTGTGTTTAAGTGGGTCCTCTGCCACTTTACTCTTGCTGATTGTAACCCATTTGGCAGCCAGACATGACACGGCTGCCTGGAGGAGGGCGAAGGTGAAGGCAGTAGGCAAATTCAGTCACTATAAACTTCTTTGCAGTCATTCTGGGGATGTTTTGAGAGCACTTCAATCACCTTATTATTCATAGGGGCTTTCTGGTGGCATCACTCACAGACATGCTACATTTCTCTGACATACACATTTCAGCAGTGGGATCTGAAAACATTGCGACACTGTGACACATTGGCTGTTGCATGCGAGCTGCTCAAAGCAATTTCAAAACAAAGTAAATCTACAGCCGCTGTTTGTCTCAGCGCGCTCGGTGTTTACTCAATAAATCAGTGATTTTACATTCTAAACAAGGGAATAACTGGCCTTATATGAGCCAGTAAACACCTGAGAGGTAAAAACAAAGTTGCATCATCGTTTTAAAGAACTGTACGTGTCCATTTTTCTGTCTATAACTGGATTTTGTTGACGTGCGTAACAAGCGGCATTACATTTGTTACATCAGCCGAACGCATTATTTTGTCATCTGTTTGTTTTTTTTTTTACATTGAATGTTATCAAATGATTTCAACAAAACCTTCAGGAATTTCCGTCAATTTCTTCAAAAGTCATATCATGAGCAAATTTATCCCAGGAGAGACAACCCATGCAATTTACTCTGGGCCTGGACACATTAGGAAGAAAAATCCTATGTCAGGCTATGTATCATTGTTATTGTTGTCTTTTCTTCATACCTCTGTATCATTAGAACACATTTTCCTGAGGCGCGTTGGAGCTCCGCTAATGACCTCCAGATTGCGTTCTCTGTGATGTAGATGATCAGTAGACATCAGTCCTCACACCATTTCTTAGGATGTCTGATACTGTGAAGCACCACTGTGAGTGACAGCAAAAAAAGTATGAAAAAAGTTTGCCACGGTGCTGTATGCTAATCTGCCCACTTACAGATAATTAAATGTCCTCCCATATTTCATCTCACCTGAATCACACTCTTGTCAATCCAGAAAATATGGCTAAATGCTGTGCAGTAATTATTCCTTTCCTCCTACATATCACTTCCTTGAGAAAATAGGATTTGCGGGGTCACGTGTGTCACCGTGCTGATACCTGTCGAGTGCGCTCTTCATCATCCACCTCATTGCTAACAAACTAACAAAAAAATTCAACAGTCATTCTGTTATTTCTGAAAGTTTGATGAACTGGCTCTCACATAATGTATATTATTCACTGTCAGAGAGGCAGAATGTGTGGTGCAGAATCATTGTTCATCAATTTGATTGTCACATTGCACATAAATGACAGTAGTGACTGTACACCTCACTTACACTGTGAATTGTGTGAATTTTCAGTGTGCCAAGATCATGGCAGGCTCCCGCGGATTGATGCCTCTGTGTGTGCGTGTGTTTGTGGGCCCATTAGAGACATGAAATATACAGTGCAGTTACACACACCAGGGTGGGACCAGGTGTAATATTGCCTGTTTATGCCAAAAATTCACAGCGCTGCTGTTCAGTGCGACAATTTGATGTCAGCTCAGCGAGAGAAAGGCATAAATATACATGCATTGTAAACTTCATTTTATTCACCATGTTCACTACACCGCGCACACTCTTTATTATATCTATATTATATCTAATGCACAATTCTCACTCAGAAGACCACCAGAAGAGTTACCAGGTTGCCAGCTTTTCATTTAAAAATGAAAAGTGACATCATCAACATCCGGAAAAATGTCCCATTCATTTTGTCACTTCGATTGAACTTTAAGTCCAAACAGACTGATGCTACGTAGCTAGCGAGCAGGTTTGACTCTGCTGCCGTTGTTCAGGCAGCGGTGCGGTTGCCAGGCTTGTAATTAGTAATAAATGCATTTAAAATGAATGTACTGCGTGAAATTATTTATTTCTTAGGTAAGTCGGCGTGTCTAAAGCAGGATATCATATTGTCGGCGCATGATTATTGCGGAATAAACCCTGATGGGGTGATAAGGACACGGAGGTGCAGCTCCTGTCTGATAATCCCCCCCTGACAATACATCATCCCGTACATATTAGCCACTTTGTTGTGGAGACTCGTGGCAGTTTGGGCTTCCAGAAACTGAGCATTCTGTTCGCTTACTGAGTAAAGGCAACTGCTTTGCTACTGTGGTTGTTATGGATCAATTGAGTCTCGGGATTAGGAAATCAATAGTCTAGGCAACAAAGCATGTCAGATAGCTGTCTCGCAGCGTACCAGACCAATGAGTCACAAAATACAAACGGTCACATGGTGAATGACTGAGTAACAACTACATATTAGGATGAAGGACCGGGAATGTGATTCTAACCTGCTGCTGAAGAGCTGTTTAACGCACAATCAGGCCCTGAGTCATCCTGCCACTTCTCAGTCTCTATCACTATGTTTACATCTGCCTGAAAATGGAGATTATAATCAGATAAAGAAAATAAATACATTTTTTTCAAACGTCATAAATCAGCAGAGGCGTACTGAGAGCGTAACTCAATCAATTTACATATCACACGGATGATTGATTGTGTTTTAATCAGACTAAGAGCCCTATATTTAGACGATCTATGCTACACTCCGGCGCTCGGTGCTTTGAGGCGTGTCCGAGTCCATTTTGCTATTTAGACGGCGTGTAATCTTGGTGCCCAGTGAGGCAAAGGGGGTAGTATTTAAACTCCTAATTAATCATAGGCGTGTTTTGTGCCAAAGGTGAATTGAACCAGATCACCTGACATTCCCTTAAAGACTAAAACCTCATTGGAATGTGGTTCAGTGCAGCAGGACAGAGTCTAGACTTGGTGTAACAGGGCGGACAGATCCTCGCAGTATAGTGTGCATATGAAAGGAAGGATGCGCCGGTGCGTTGAAGGGTAAGACTCGTCCGTATCTATTTTATGGATGGGTCAGCTGAGCTTTGCTAATGCTCAGTCTGAAACAAATGAGCAAATCCAAATCTAGTCAAAACTTGTCTTTTTTATGGTAGTAAAATGAATAAACGGTGTCCTGAAAAAAAGCCTTCACACTCCTCCACTTGTTCTGCATTTCATTACCTCACAGCCGTATTCTAAAATGATTTCACTTCAGCCTTTTCCTCATCGATCTACGCACAATACTCCATAAGGACAGAGTGAAAACGGAAGTGTTGAAACGTCTGCATATGTATTAAACTTAAAAAAAAAGTGGGTGTAAATACTTTTTTAGGCCGAGCATCTAACGTAAATGCCCTCTGTCCTATTAGGCTTATTGATTATTTACAAATTGCTGTTACTGTGAGAAGTCTATACATTACATCAAAGCGTCGTAGATTCCAGCCGGAATAACCGGCAGGCAAGCTTGATTTATAAAACCTAATGAAAAAGGAAGAAAATCTGAAGAAAAGTGTCGCTTCAACAAATTGCTCAACGCTCTCACATCATCATTTATGGAAAGGTTTTGGTTCGGCACTCCGTTATATCGGGAATAAGACGAGACGTATTATTGGAGAGGTAAAATTATGTTAACCAAGGATTGAGTATTTTGTTATAATGTTAGCATATTTGGGCAGTAAAATGAAATATTAAGCAGTGGGAATGTTTCCCTATTTCAGCTGTAATTGAAGACAAAATCCATTACTTATTGTCCCTATGGAACCAAGGTGCTATAATGTCCTGCTACTCTCATAACAAGTTTAGAACCCGGGCCTCTAGATCTTAAACCAATATATAGCTTATTAATAGAATTTATGTGCCATATAGCCTCTTCTCAGGGATGGACTGTCTAATTATCCCACCAGCTGAATGATATCGGCATGCTTTATTAATCTTCCACGGTATTCCTGGGCACAACCAATAAATATAGCACAGGGGATTCCACCAAATGAAATGGGAATATTTCAGTCTTTTAATGAAGCACTGTCAATGCGTACCAGATATACCCTTATTTGAATGGGCAAATGATTCTTCAAAGACGTATTTTACGAACGATGGATAAGTGATGGTAGCTGACTGGCTTTTACAGCTGCGGCGCTGCTTTGCGCCGCCTTGGGGTCCTCCCTCATAAGAAAAACAACAGCATTGCATACAGATAAGATTCGCACTACGCCTTTTGTTATGATGTTATTGTTCACTAGGTGGACTTAATGAGCACCCCGGGGCCCGGGCATATCTTAGCTGTCGTCCTGCGGATGTGTAATCCCGCCGGAATAAATGGGAAAAGTTTACATTATGGACGTGGGCATTTAGAGCGAGGGGTCAGGACATAAAAGCGTTGGCCTTGGTTTTCACCTTTCATCCGAACATAATGGAAAATCAAACATCGTTATCAGTACATCGAGCCATAAAAGACAAATGTGTGTGTTACTGCTCACACTCTGTTTTCCTCTGTGCTTTATGTGCTCCCCGAGGAGATGTTCAGGCCTGTTGCAGATTGGCCATAAATCCCCAACTTTGTCTCTTTTTTTTTCACCACAAAGGGACGTTGCTGTCGGGCCGAAGATTGACCGTGGCTCAGGGCTGGGTAGAGACCTGTACGACAGGCCCCGGTGAGGACCGAATGGACAGCGCTGTCTGATGAATAGCCTGCCCCCTGCTTAATCACACAACACTCACAACAAGCTGGACAACAACAAAGAGGACATCTAGACAGGTCCAAGGGTTTCAGTCTACTTTCAGCGACACACGCAGTTCATAACCTCACAATGGAACCATGGCACATGTGGCAAAACAAATAAGCAAAAAGACACTAAATGTAATTCATAAAACGATGCCGAAACTCTCGGAGGCCTTCTTAGAGGTTATCCTTACTTCCTATACCACATTGAAGCCTAAACGCGAGGATCCAAAGCACAGGATTTGGGTTCCCTTGCCTAATTGACCTAAACATAAATATAGATTTTCATTAATATACTGATTTTCTTTAGCCCTCGCCAGGGAATACCCTCACTACAGTGAATGGGAACTGGAATACCCCTGCGCTAATTAACGCGAAGGAAGCTTTATGAATGACTCCCAGTTATTGCCGTGTTAATTTGGGGCTGTAATGTGTACTTATTAGCTGTGTTTTCATCAATTACCATACTGCTGTGTGTAAAAAAACCAAAAACCTTTTATCTCTCCGGCAAAGTTGGACCGTGTTATAAAAAAATAAATAAAAAAAATAATCTTTTCTATATTTGATGTGAAAATCATATGTTACTCTGAGTCCCATTTAACGTTGAAATGCTAAATGTAATTGTGAACAGTCAGGGAAAAGGCTTGTGTCAGTGGAAAAAGGTGACCCCCAAATGCATCCCTCGGTGACTGCACATTGATGAGTAGAAGGAAGCAAATTTGTCCTTCAAAGCCCGTTATTATTTGAGCAAGCTATTGCAATGCACGATGCACAGTGAGCCACGGGTTACATTTGCAGTACACTCCACTGCAAAATGAGACTAGTCGAGCCCTAATGTAACCAGCAAAAGCTGGATAAAAATCTATACAAACTCAATTATGAATCAATTTGAGTTTGTGTCAGACAGTCTGGTGCCAACAGAGTGGATTTTTTATTAACTTATGGTCTGGGAAGAATGAAACACTTTTCATTTGTGTACTTCAGTATGTTGCTTCATGATTCAGAGGAAGGGTGTTCACACTTTGTCTTGCAGGGACTTATCTTTCATGGCAGTCTAGTCTGAGAGGTGGAGTGTTCTGTCTCCATTGTTAAATCAAATGGGTTTGTTTTCATTTTGTTACCTCCCAACTGAAAATTGTTAATTATCAAAAATGCGAGCGGATAGCAAACGTCTGCAGGTTTTTTTGCAAAGTAAACGAAGAGCCGTAGCAGCTGTATATTTGACTTAATTCCGATGAAATCCCTCCCACGTAGCTCCGGTGCGTTTGAGTTGGGGTGAGTTTTTACCCTGCACCCCACTGTCCCGTTGTTCTAGCATATCAAACTGGGTCACAGACGTGAATATTCATGATCCTCTATGACAACTCCCTGCTATTCCATGTCAAGACCTATGTTAATTCTGAGATTTGCAAATCAGAGCCCACTTGAAAACTTCACTGCCTCTGAGTTTGACCACTTTGAGAGCCACTTTGACAACAGCAAGGAAAAACTCCTCTCCTGCACAGCGTGCAGCGTGCGGTATGGATTTAACAAGTTATTCCTTGGCTCACTGGACATATGGCTGTCAGTCTGTAGCATCACTCGGGCCACAGCTGGGAGAGTTTGAAACGTTATTGATTTGAACAAGATAGCCAGGTGGCCAATAGGACTTTCCAGAGAATCCTGTTGTTTTGCAGATAGATAGACTGTGCTCTAATTCTCATGTGTCACGAGAGAAATGACAGTGGAGACTTGAATATTCTGAAACGTAATGGTCAGTTAGACCCGGGGCTCATCAACAACACAATGCATCTGCCAATCATTGTCCATCACATCATTATTATCAGCCAGCTGCCATTTCTATTACATCATTGGGTGTGTGTGCGGGTGCACACATGCACGTCGCATTCTCTCACGCACTCGAGCATACAGAGGTCCCATTGGTTCCATTAAAAGTTGCCCTACAGTAGTTTGTCCTTTTTGTGTCCCTAACTCATACACCTGCCACTTGCCAGGAATACCTCATCTGTCCCTTAAGGTCAATATAGCACTAAAGAATTGCCCAACTGGAATGACAGCGTTTTCCCTGGACATTTATGCCCAGTGTGTGATGACCTCTCATTAGTAAGTAAGTGGGTCATAGGATATAGTTGTTATCAATTCTTGAGTGAGAAACAGAAGCTGTGTATACTTCAACTTGGGAAATGAAACAAGCCTCTTGGTAGACATTTACTACTTTGCTGCCAAGAACAGCATCATTAATTGGAAATTGTGTGGAAGGCTTGGCATGGTTCTTTCCTAACAAGTTGACTGAGAACTGAAGCCTTCGCAGCCAAACTGTGGGCGAGGAAAGCAAATGTGATGGGAAAGTGCCATGTTTTCGTGAGGTGCTCGGGAATAAAATCACTTTTAGCATTGAGGTAGTTAGGAAAACCTGCACGTACGTAGCTGTCATGGAATCTACTGTCCTGTTGCTGCTGCTTTTTTCTTTTTTTTTTCCTCTCCCTTTCTCTCCACCTATCCGGTTTTCGCGCTTTTGCTCTCCGAGTCTCCCAAAATTACATCCGTTGTGTTGATCTATCCCGAAGACGATTATCCACTGAGATTGGGCTCGTGTAGCAGAACACGCCCAGGGGAGCCTCATCACCCCTGCTGTAATAGACAAGAACAAAAGAAGTGGAGAGCGGAGGAGAGAGAGAGAGAGAGAGACAGAGAGAGAGAAGAATTCCACTGAGCTACAACAAAGCACAGAGTCAAATCTTCACCACCCCGCCCCACCCCCGAGCCCACTCCTTTCACGCCGTCTGTGGCACCCGCTCAGCCCGCTTGCCGTGAAGCTAGCTCGATCCTCACCTCACCCTGGGAGAGAGCTGCACTCGGCCATATTGATCATCGTCCGCTCACAGCTGTCATTAATTCAGACAACTGCAAGCTTAATGAGAAGTTTGATTTCTGCCTCGCACTTCTTTTCTTACTCAGTTGCATGAGACGAGTTCCTCCTCCTACCTAACGCGACATAGACGCTGCTCCCCCCTTTGCCAAATCCAACATTTAAAGATTTATCTCTTAAATGAGAACCTGTGGTAAACAGGGTAATCTATTTGGCAGCACTCACGGTCATGGCTGAATAAAACATTTGACAACGCTAAGCTCCTGAATCTTACTATCTCTCCCTGGCAAAAGGCCGCTCTCTGCCTCCCTTCAGGGCTCCTCTATTGTTAATCCCAACGATTGCATTCTCCTAGCTTTTTGCCGAGCTGCAGGGGTGTGGCCGGACTTTTGTCTCGTCTGACAGAGAGTTCATTATGTGATTGGCGAGCAGCTAATGCAATAATGCTCATCACGTGTCGCTATCGGGGCCAAGTCCAGCCATTCATGCAGCACTCTGTTCTTAGAGCTCTCCTGTCCCCCCCCCCC
>OMNV01029031.1:0-14466 GCA_900303265.1 Brotula barbata | reverse complement strand
AAACATTTCCAGTATATTAAAATGGCTTTGGACACATTTAATGTGTCTTCACATTAATAAACCATTAAGAATTCTTTGTAACACACACAAATGACATGACAAAGTTAGTATTAAAACAATCTTTTTTTCAGGATGTGTTTTATACAGATTTTATTCTGATTGTATCATCATCTGATTCTGTGGTGGTATTGGAAACTTTGGGCATTTCAATAGAATTTAAAATAAAATTCAAATGTTTATGGTAACAGATTCATGGTATGGATGGTATCAGATCATTGATTGTTACCCCAGAATTTAAGAGGTTAAAATTGAGAATACAACACATTCCCTGTTAGTAATGACACAAACTGCTACCCTAAATAACATCTGAAGAATATTATTGAAAAAAAATAAACCTACATTGAGTTACATGACTTCAATTTATCTTGTCAGGACAACAACTTCTTAAGGTGTTTAGAAATTTCTTTCATTTTTAGTCCATATATGATTGGATTAAAAAGTGGATGATATAAAAATACTTGTAGAGTCATTATTAAACGTACAGTCTTTGGTAAAGCAGATTCCACTCTCACTATAACAATGTCATATGTGGTTAAAAATGTAATGCTGATTAAAACCAGCAGGTGGGGTAAACAGGTCTGTGCTGCTTTTTTCCTGACTTCTCTGCTACCTCTGTAGGTTATTATGAGAATCCTAGTGTATGTAAAAAGAATGAAAAACATGGGACAAAGTGCACACATAAGCAAAGCAATCACACCATATATAGTCAGGAATTTTGATCTCACACAAGCAAGCTTATACATTGTATTGTTACAAAAAATCCCACTCAAAGTAAATGTACATAGCTTCCTATTGAAATTCATTGCAACAGGCACAATAATGGTACAAGACGATATGAGCCAAGCCAAAACCAGTAAAATACAGACAGTTCTTTTAGTCATGATAGTTGGATATTTCAGAGGTTTACATATAGACACGTACCTGTCATAAGACATGGCTGCCAACAGCAGGAATTCAGAAGATAGAAATGTGTAATACATAAAAAATTGACAAAGACAAGCTGGATGAGAAATGACCTGTTTGTCAGATAAAAAGTCAATCAAAAGCTTTGGGTAGACAGCAGTGCTGAAAAGAACAGAGTTCACTAACAAAGCTGCAATGAAAATGTACATCGGTTCATGGAGGCTGTTATGAATCCAGATAAGGCCCACAATAGTGGAATTACTACAGATGATGAGGATATAAGCTGTAAACATGATCACAAAATAAAGAAATCTGTATCTGTGGAGTTCCACATACCCAGCCAGAGTTATATATGTTACATTTAATTCATCATCCATAAGGTTCTCAGATGCTAAATGTTAAGACTAGATTGCCACATAACCTGTTTTAGCTTATATAGTTGATCTATCTTTACCTGACCTGAGATTGACTGTGTGTGTGTGTGTGTTTTCATGTCCAGAATTCTGAAAGTGAGCTAGTCGTGTCTGGATTGTTTTTATTAGATTATTTTACCCTCCATGGATCTAATTAAATTTTCCACCAAAGCAGCTAACATGAGATGACATCATCAAAGTGCTTTTAGGCCCTTACAATGGATAAAGGCCTGTATCCTGTACTCCCTTGTAGCACTGTTCTCCCTTAGGGTCATGTTCACTCGTGATTTGCAGCCATTTTTAAGTGCAAATGAGTGAAATGGTGCTTCTCTGTATTTACTAATGCTGTGTGTAGTTTCAATGTTGACCATGTACATAATTACACAAACGAGCATGTGTGACGTCCAGCGTGATGGCAAAGGCACGCCCGTGCACGCACTGGCCAAAGCGCTTTCTGGAATGACCGGAGGTGAGTCAGAACGGACTCAAGCTCCGCTGATGAAGTTATTATTCGTGACTTTCATGCCGCCTAACTGTTGTAAATTGTTCTGTGTAATGTCCAACCCGTTCTGAGTGTAACCTGTTGAGTTTTTAGTTTGTTAATTTGCATTTGAATATGTTATATAGTATATAGTCTTGGGAAACAACTAATGCTAGCTCGCTAAGTTATCCTCCATGCAATTGTCTTTGTGTGCTGTTGTCTATGTTTAATGTCTTCCAATGTCGTAACGTTGTGTTTTGTCAGGAGATCTGAGCTTGGTGGGTGTCAACATTTAACTCTGTGGGGGTTTTTTTTCATACCACAGAACACAATGCAGACGTAAAGTAACACGTGTTACATTGGTGCCATGACCCATGGGATTCTTCAAGCACCGACACCATCTCGATCGCTGTGGGAAGCTTGTCATCATCACCTTCATCCCAAATGTTTCGGTCTTGTGGGTGAATTCACATAAATTTGACAAATTTATTAGGTCACTGTTTTAAAGGGTCAAGTTTGTCACTAAAGTGTCAAAAGCTGCAGTCAATAAAGCCGCAGTCGACTTTTGGAAAACTAAAGCACCCACACTTGGAGAGGGGCAGTGTGGGAAATGGACAAAGAACCCTCATTGGCGATGAGCCAGATCTTGAGCTTCTCTATATTAACACCTGTTCAGTCATGCCAGAGGGCTACAAAGTCGTGCTTTAAGGATCAGCTGAGGTGCCAGGTTTCAGTGAGCTGTCCTACACCCAAGTCTCAGTGAATGAAAAGGTTGTACTGAAGGGCATGATAGGTTCCATGGCTTGCACCATGAATTAGGAGGCTGAACGCTTACTCAGAGAAGCTGGAGCTCACGCTGGGGAACCTCAGTCAGCGGAACGTGTTGCACTAGTTGCGGCAAGCAGACTTATCCCAAATACATACATATGATTTGACACTGACTGTCTTTGGAGTGAAATGCATTGTCCCTGTTTTTGTGGTGTCAGGTCAGCAGAATGATCTCATTATTGGCTCAAATGTCCTCAAGCACACAATGCATGCTATGAAACTGAATGATGATTACTGGAAACTCATATCTGCTGGATGCAAACATTCACCTTTTGACAATGTACATTTCTTAGATATGTCATGTACAACCAGATTTAGGGGTGGCGAGATACCTGACAAGATCGGCATTGTGAAGCTGCTCCGTGCTGTTACCTTGCTCAATCAGCGTGAACACCTGGTGTGGGGCAGGCTGCCAAGCAACTTGCCAGTGTCTCTAGCCAGCACAATTATCGTGGAGCCTTGCACTTCTAAGTCCGGACAGAGACGTGTCCTTATCGGGTCGGTCATCACACCGATGTGGGTCAGTCAGTGGGTGCCCATGATGCTGATAAACCTCTCATCGAAACCAGTCACTCTGAAGCTCAATACCAAAGTTGCTGATGTATTACCATGCCTTGCTGTGGAAGATCTTGACATCCAACAGAGCTCTTGTGAACTACAGGACAAGGAGCCAGAACAGTCCAACAGGCCAGCCGTCACATACGCTAACTTCTGGAACAGACTCACCAGCCTGCTGTCACCAGCTGACCTTGATGTTATGCGATGCCAGTCTCAACTCTGAGAGCTTGTTGTGCTTGTGGAAGGTACGAAAATATTTTCTGCCAACACTCCCTTGACTGTGGTGAGACAAAGAGGTTTGTGCACCGCATCTGCTGGACAGACGACCGGCCGTTCTGCATGTCATATAGTAGAGTGCCACCTGCACAATACCAGCAGCTCCGGTACTCACGGGCATGGAGGAGAAGGGGATAATCCGCAAATCCATCAGAACATGTGCATCTCCTCTTGTCATAATCTGGAAGAAGTATGGGGGGTTGAGGATTTGTATGGATTTCAAATGGCTGAATGCAAAGACTCTGAAGGATGCCCATCCACTCCCTCATCAGGCAGACTGTCTTGCGGCACTTGGAGGTAATGCTTTCTTCAGTACTATGGACTTTGGGTTTTACAACATCCCCATGTGCGAAGAAAGTATACTGCCTTCACGACACCAGTTGGCCTATACGAGTACAACAGAATGCCGCAAGGGCTCTGCAACAGTCCAGTCTCATTCATGTGTATGATGTTGAACATCTTCGGCGACCTCAACTTCACCAGTCTGCTACTTAGATGACCTGCTTGTCTTTGCCCCCACTGAAAAAGAGGCCCTGAGCAGGCCCCGTGTTGGAATAATCTGAAGCTAAGCCCTGAGAAATGTCATCGACCAGTGTGATTTCGCTGTGGATCCACTTAAGGTGGATGATGATCTCCATAATGCCGAGAGAAGCCCTGATGGAAGAGCACGGTTGCACTCCATCTTTGAAGAAGCTTAAATCCTGGGCATGGTCTTTTATCAGAGCTTTATTCTGGGATGTTTAGCCATCGCCAAGCCTCTGTTCACCTCGCCAGCAGGGCAGAAGAGGAGGGGATGGACTGGTCAGGTTAGCGGGAATGCTGGCATGTTCCGGGAGTTGTCCTCCACAGATGCATGCAAGGAGGCTTTTGAGCTTCTCAACTATGCAGTGTTGACTCTTCCCTACTTTTCATGGCCCGTTATCCTGTCAGTGGATGCATCTCTGGATGGATTGGGAGCGGCGTTGTCTCAACTGCTGGCTGGGGAGTATAAGGCACACCCGATCGCCTTTGCCAGCAAAGCCCTTAGCAAGTCACAGCAGTGATATCCTGCCCATTGTCTCGAATTAATGGCCCTGAAGTGGAGCGTCTCTGAGAAGTTCAGTCACTGGCTGAAGGGGCATGAGTTTACGGAGTGGACTGACAACAACCCGCTGACCCATATACTGACCAAGCCCAAGCTCAATACATATGAACACAGGTCGTTGGCCCAGCTGTCGTCCTACAACTTAAAGAACATCCCAGGTCCCAAAAATGTTGTAGCGGACGCGCTGGCTTGTGATCCTTTCGCCTCCTCTATCAGCAGACGTCTCATTCAGGAGCCTTACAGCTGATTGGTGCAGGAAGCGGAAGGTGCAGAAGCTGACAAAGTGCAGGATGCTTTCAAAATTGGAATCCAACACCTTCTGGTGGTTCGGCAATCAGAGTCTGCCTCAGATACCTTGCCTGACCTTACCTCTCTGATTTTACGTGAACTGAAGGATAATCAACACCAGGATTCCATAATTTTATCCTGCTAAGGCTAAAGCCCTATCCACACAAGCCACCTCTGCAGAGCCTGTACCTCACCAACGCCAGATCCATCACTCACAAAATGGACGACCTGGAATTACAACTTGTGGGAAATCGCTAGTGTGCAGCTAGCTGTTCGCTCTCTGCACCGCTTGGATCGGACTGAAGACTAAAAGTAGCGGTGGGGGGCTCTGTATTTACGTGCATGATGATTGGTGTAACAACAGCATGATTATAGAAAAACACTGTTCCCCCGACATTGAGTACATGTCTGTTAGATGCCAGCCTTATTTTCTCCCGAGAGAGCTAACAGTAGTGATCGTCACTGCTGTTTACATCCCACCGGATGCTAATGTTAGCACGGCGCTCTCTCTCCTGCTGAATGCCCTAAACGGACAGCAGCGGGCCCACCCTGATGGCGTTCACATTATAGCTGGTGACTTTAATAAGGCCAATCTAAAGACTGTACTCCCGAAGTTCCACGAGCACATAAAGTGTTCAATGAGAGGGGGAAACACTCTTAACTAATATTAAGCACGGTTACAGAACCACACCCCTCCCCCACCTCGGACAGTTGGACCATCTCTCACTACTGCTCATCCCAGCATGCGCCTTCCTCAGACGCAGATCCAGGCCCATCACAAAGACTGTAACAACTTGGCCTAAAATGCACTCAGTGAGCTACAGGACTGTCTCCAACACACAGACAGGGACATATTTGAACACCAGGACCTGGAAACATGCATAGGGACAGTACTGGACTACATCAAGTTCTGTATGGAAACTGTGTCTGCGGACAAAATCATCCGGGTTTTTCCAAACAAGAAACCCTGGATGACCAGCCAGGTCCATTCACTTCTCAAGGCCCGCAACACTGCCTTCAGGTCAGGCGACAGCACTCTTTACAGTGCGGCTCAAGCTGACCTAAAGAAAGGAATTAAAAAAGCCAAAGCGGACAATAACAGGAGGATAAAGTCCCACCTGGCCAGCAATAGACCCAGGGTCTACAATGCATCACCAACTTCAGGGGCGGTGATGTGACACCAGGAGACCTGAGCGAGTCGCTGGCAGAGGAGCTCAACTGCTTCTTCGCTCGCTTTGAGTCACCGCAGCGACACTCATCTGCTCCAGCCCTGCCCCCACCCCCACCAGGTTCCAGCACCCCCTCCACTCACTGTAGAAGAGCATGACGTGAGCCATGTGCTCCTGACAGTGAACCCCAGGAAGGCTGCTGGCCCAGATGGAGTAGCTGGCAAAATGCTCAGAGCATGTGCCCACCAGCTGTCCCACATCTTCTGTAGGATTTTAACCTTGCCCTGGCCCAGGCAGTCATCCCCACCTGCCTGAAATCCACCACAATCATCCCCCTACCAAAAAGGGCACCCACAACCAGCCTCAATGACTATCGCCCTGTTGCCCTCACACCTGCACTCATGAAGTGCTTCGAGAGGCTGGTTCTCCAGCACATCAAAGACTGTCTCCCCCCACACTTGACTCCCACCAGTTCGCATACCGGGCGAACAGATTGACAGAGGACGCCATCGCCATAGCCCTGCATGCTGTGCTGTGCCACCTGGAACAACAGCAAAGCTATGCCAGGATGCTCTTTGTGGATTACAGCTCAGCATTCAACACCATCATCCCGGACATTCTGATCACCAAACTGGACACCCTGGGCCTCCCCCCTCTCACATGTACCTGGATCAAGGACTTCCTAACCACAGACACCAGACTGTGAGACTTGGCCCCCACCTTTCCTCCTCCCGCACACTGAGCACCGGGTCACAACAGGGCTGCTTGCTGAGTCCCCTCCTGTACTGCCTCTACACCTACGACTGCAGTCCGGCCCACAGGAACAATATCGTCAAATTCGCTGACGACACCACAGTGGTCAGACTAATCTCAAAGGGAGACGAGGCAGCCTACAGAGAGGAGGTCCAGAAGCTAACGGCCTGGTGTTCAGACAATAACTTGGAACTTAACACCACGAAAACAAAAGAGATCATCGTGGACTTCAAGAGGAACAGAACTGACCTGCCCCCCCTCTACATCAACTGCGAGTGTGTGGAGAGAGTTCACACATTCAGGTTCCTGGGAGTCCAGATCTCTGATGACCTCTCCTGGACAGACAACATCAAGGCCGCCATAAATAAGGCTCAGCAGGGTCTCCACTTCCTGAGAGTCCTCAGGAAGAACAACCTGGACAAGAAGCTGCTGCTGGCCTTCTACAGCTCGTCCATTGAGAGCCTGCTGACGTACTGTGTTTCCATCTGGTACAGGAGCTGCACTGAAGCGGACAGGGCGAGGCTTCAGAGGACAGTCAAAACAGCACAGAGGATTGTTGGCTGCCCTATCCCCTCCCTGATGGACATCTACACCACGCTTTGCCTCAGCATGGACAGTTCTCATCCCGCTTCTCAGCTGTTTGAGCTGTTGCCCTGTGGGAGGAGCTACAGATGCCTTAAAGCAAGGACAAACACACTGAAAAACAGCTTCTTTCCAAGAGCCATCATCACCCTGAACTCTCACATGTAACAGCCACCAACATACATTTACATTTTGTGCAATATATTTCTATTCTGTGCAATGCATTCATATTCTTTTATATTTTATTTATATTCTATATTTTTAGTATTTATACCTTGCTACCTCCTTATTGTATATTTGTATAGAGAGCCAATTTGCACTCTCTTTCTTTTTATAATGTTATTGCACTGAAAAGGAGAGGCTCTCCAATCTCGTTGTACACTGTATAATGACAATAAAGGGCATTCTATTTTATTCTATTCTATTCTATTCATATGCCGTTCCCTGCAGAAACAGACTACGAAGCAGATTGCTAGGAAGTTGTGAGGCTGTCTATGGGTTCCTTGCACATATTCACTGGGATCAGGGTCTCAGCTTTGAGAGTGAACTGGTGTCTGAGCTGCTGCAGCTATCTGGTGTTGCCAAGTCCCATACCACCACCTATTACCCCATGGGCATGGATGACACAGATTCAAGATTCAAGAGTTTTATTGTCATATGCACAGCAAAACAGGCAGTTATACTACGGAATGAAATTCTTATTCTGTTCATTCTCCCTGAAAAAAATAAGAATAATAAATAAGAACAGGAGAAACAATAGTAGCAATAAAAAACAACAATAAACAATTAAAAGCAACAATAAACTGTTCAGTGTTGAATGTGTGTGTGTGTTGCGTGCGGCATGTGTGAGTGATTCATTGAGAAGCCTGATGGCCTGTGGGTAGAAGCTGTTTGCCAGCCTTGTGGTCCTGGACTTCAAACTCCTGTAGCGTCTGCCTGATGGTAGGATTGTGAAGAGTGAGTGTTGTGGATGTGTGCTGTCTCTGATGAGGTTGTGTGTTCTTTGTAGGACTCTGGTTTTGTAAATGACTTGTAGTGAGGGGAAGGCTGCCCTAGCAATGTGCTGTGAAGTCTTGATCACCCGCTGGACTGCCTTCCTGTCTTGTGCTGTGCAGTTTCCGTACCAGACCGTGAAAGAGACGGTAAGGACACTCTCAATAGTGCATCTGTAGAAGCAACTGAGGATTTTGGTTGACATGCCAAATTTCCTCAGTCTTTTCAGGAAGTACAATCTCTGTTGAGACTTCTTGATAGTTTGTTGAGTATTGTGAGACCAGGTGAGGTTCTCGCTGATGTAGGTGCCAAGAAACTTGAAGGTTTTCACCTTCTCCACCTCAGTCTCATCAATATACAGGGGTTTATGCGGCTCCTTTTTCCTTGTTCTTGGGTCGATGATCATCTCTTTGGTCTTGTCTGTATTGAGATGAAGGTTGTTGTCATGACACCAAGTGACCAGGTCCGCCACCTCTCTTCTGTATGATGTTTCAACCCCACCAGTGATCAGGCCAATGACTGTAGTGTCATCTGCGAATTTAATGATGCAGTTGTTGTTCTGGGAGGCCACACAGTCATAGGTGAAGAGCGTGTAGAGGAGCGGACTCAGCACACACCCCTGTGGGGTCCCAGTGCTTACAGTTCTTGAGCTGGATGTGCGGTTGTGGACTCTGACTGACTGGGGACTGCCTGTTAGAAAGTTCAGCACCCAGTTACAGAGGGAGGGTGTCAGTCCAAGTGTGAGGAGCTTGTCTGTGAGTTTGGGAGGGCTAACTGTGTTAAATGCAGAGCTATAGTCTATAAATATCATTCTGACATATGTGTCCTGGCCCTCTAGGTGCGAAAGGGCTGTGTGGATGGCAGTATTGACTGCGTCATCGGTGGACTGGTTCTGGCGGTATGCAAACTGTAGAGGGTCCACAGTGTCCGGGATGCTCTTTTTGATGTGGGTCATGACTACCCTTTCAAAGCACTTCATTGTGATTGGAGTGAGTGCTATAGGGCTATAGTCATTTAAGCAGATCACATTGCTTCTCTTGGGTATGGGCACTACAGTGGTGGACTTAAAGCAGGTGGGTACAGAGGCTTGTGCAAGGGACAGGTTGAATATGTCAGCAAGCACATCAGCTAGCTCTGATGAGCAAACCATGAGTGCACGGCCTGGGATGTTGTCTGGGCCTGCTGCTTTCCGTGGGTTTGTTTTACTCAGAACCTTGCGCACATCTGCTGATGTCACCATGAGAGGTGAGTCCTGTGTGCTCCCCATGCCCAGCGTCCCTCTATGCTGGTCAGGATTTTGGGCTTCAAAGCGGGCGTAGAACTCATTCAGCTCGTCTGCCTGTGTGGTTTGGCTGGATGTGGCTGCGCTGCTCCTCTGCCGATGCTCTGTGATGTGCTGAAGCCCCATCCACATGCGTCGAGGGTCTGAGGTGGAATAGTAGCCCTCCAACTTCTGTCTGTACTGTCTTTTGGCCTCTCTAATGGCTCTCCTCAGGTCATATCTGGCCTTTTTGTAGTCCTCAGCGGTGCCCATGACAAATGCAGACGAACGTGCACGTAGCTTGGCCCTTACATCACAGTTTATCCAAGGTTTTTGATTTGGGTATTTTCTGTAGTGCTTTGTGGTGGTGACAGTCTCCAGACATGTGCTAATGTAGCCAGTAACCGCAGAAGCATATTCGTCCAGATCAACAGTACAGTCTTCCCTCCCAGCTGCAGTTCTAAACACATCCCAGTTTGTACAGCTAAAGCAGTCCTGAAGTACTAGATCAGTTTCTTCATTCCACACTTTAACTGTTATACTTACTGGGGAAGCTTGCTTGAGGAGTTGTCTGCAGGTTGGATACAGGAATATGGAGATGTGGTCAGCTTTTCCAAAATGAGGTCTTGGGACAGCCTTAAAAGCACCTTTCACGTTACTGTAGACTTGGTCCAGGATGTTTTTTTCCCTCGTAGGAAAGCTTTACGTGCTGGTAGTATTTGGGAAGAACAATCTTGAGGTTGCAGTGGTTGAAATCGCCAGCTATGATGAATACAGCGTCCAGTTGTTTGGTCTCTTGTTTATCAATGACGTCATGCAGGTGGCCCAGTGCACTAGCGGTGTTAGCTCGTGATGGTATGTAAACAGCTGTTAAAAACATGGCGCTGATCTCACGAGGCAAATAAAAAGGTCAGCTTTTCATCATCGGCAGCTCAATGTCCGGTGAGCAGTGTTTTCCGATAGTCTGTACATCTGAACACCACCGTTTGTTTACGTAAACACAGACGCCGCCACCTCTGTGTTTACCCAGTGCCGATGTCCGGTCTCCTCGGTAAGTAGCGTGTGTTTCCAAATAGATTGCCGAGTCCGGTATATCCTCCGTCAGCCAGGTCTCTGTGAAGGTGAGCACACAGCACTCTCTGATCTCACGTTGAGTTGTAATCCTTGCTCTCAGCTCGTCCATCTTGTTTTCAAGAGAGCGGACGTTGGCTAGCAGCAGGCTTGGTAGCGGTGGCCTGGTAGCTCTAGCTTTTAGCCTAGCATGCAGGCCGCCCCTCTTGCCTCGTTTCCGCCTCGGCTGCTTTGCTCGCCGGCCGTTCAGCACACCAGGCACCTGGGCTGCTGCGTCCTCCCGACGTAGAAGAAAGCTAAAGTCCGAGAGGCTGAGTGAAAGTTTGTGGTGAAATTTGCTGATGTTCAGAAGTGTCTCTCTGCTGTAACTTACAGCGTGAGTGCGCTGTATGTTCAATATGAACAATAAAATAACAATAAATAGAGACGTCTGCCACGGAGGGTGCCATCTTAGGGAAGGGATGACCAACAAAAGAGTTCAACCGCACTCTCGGCATTATGTTGCCTACAATTCAACTGTGCACAAGACTACTGGCTATGCGCCATTCCACCTGATGTTTGGCCGTGTTCCGAGGCTTCCAGCTGACATTGTGTTCAAGACTGTCCCGCACAATCCCCTTGTAACGTAGTAGTAGTTCAGTAGTTACTCCAAGACTCTTCTGTCTTACCTGTCCAAGGCTGCCAGACTCGCTCAGCAGCACACAAACAAAGAGCAAGAACATCCACCAGTATAATAAGAAGGTTAAGGGTGTCTTTTTTCATGTCGGAGACAGAGTACTGCTTGCCAACAAAAGAGAACAGGGCAAGAAAAAGCTTGCAGATAATTGGCAAACCACGGCGTATGACGTTGTTGAAATGAACCCCAAACCTCATATCTACTCAGGCCAGTGTAAGGTTGTGCACAGGAACCTACTTTTGAATGTGAGTTTCCTTCCTGTCCGAGATACACAGGAGAGTCAGCCTTTGGGTAGCTCATCAATCACTGGTGACTACAGCATCAGTGGAGAGTCAGATGGACTTAGCAGTTTGGAGGAATCCTCCCAAGCGGAGACATCAGAGTCGGGTCTTTGTAGGTCAGACTACACGGTACTTGGAGATACTGTAGCAGAGGAGCTTGTTTCTCAGCTTGAAGATGAAACTTAAGCTCACTGTGATGAAGTGGATGGGATGGACAAAGTACACGTTGCCCCTGACTTTCCTGGATCACAAGTTGGCCCACTCCCCACTCCAGTCCCATCTCCTGTTAGCTCTGAAGAGATACAGACTTCCTTGTGTGAGTGATGTTTTACACCCGGACAAGATGTGCGCCATGGTACTCCTCTCCCCACAAAGCTTGCACAATGGGTCCTCTCTCATGCCCCACTTGTGCAAGTTTGCTGGGGTTGGGAGTTTGTCATACACTGATCTCAGCAGGAAGGAGATGCGGAACGGCTCCAGTCTCCATAGGTCCGCCCAAGTGATCTTCTTCTTGGGAAGGTCCCATTTGGTCCAGGCTCCTTGGGAAGCTACCTCCACTGCCCTTGACCTTCGTCCTTCCTCCTCCAGGTTGGAAATGGGAGGTTCCAAGACCCTGTCTTCCTGTGCATGGTGCTCCAATGATGTCACGTAGCTTCAGCATGCTCTCAGCCTGTGCAACAGATGAGTCAGCTGCCCACTTGTGTCCTGATCTTGTGATGACGCCTGCATGTCTGACTTGTTCGTCCTGGGAGTCTCTGTATGTCATTACGACTCTGCACTTTGAAACTTTGAATTCCTCACCCACGGATGACAGAGTAAGTTGGAGCTGCCCTGATCTTATGTATAGGTCTACTGTGCTGAGGGATGTGGTAGTGGTCTAATGCTGTCTGGATGAGGGCGTAAGGGATTGATCCATAGGCATTGGCCAAATCCAGCCAGACAAAAGTCAGCTTGCCTTTGCTGACTTTGACCTCACGGACCATCTGACTGAGAACTCCGGTGTGTTCCAGGCACCCAGAGAAGCCTGGGATTCCTCCTTTCCGGATAGCAGTGTTGATGTATCCATTCTCTGTCATGTACGAGGTCATCCTCTTGGCCAGTACAGAAAGGAAGATCTTCCCTTCTACACTTAGCAGTGAGATTGTTCTGAATTGGTCAATGGTTGAGCAGTTCTCTTCCTTGAGCACGAAGCAGCCCTCTACCTTCTTCCAGCATGATGGGATGGTACCCTTTCTCCAGATCCTCTGGAACAGCTTCCACAGCCTCCGAAGAAGCATTGGGCATTTCTTATATACTTTGTAGCGTATACAGCTTGGGCCGGGGGCAGATCCTGTTCTGGCCTTCTTCACCACCTCTTGGACTTCCTTGCAGGATGGTTCACTGATGTTGAGCTCTTTTTCTGAGGTCTTTGTGCTGTTGATGTTTGGGTTGGTATCCAAGGCCTGGTTTTCTGGAGGTGTCATTGGGGGTCTCCCTCAAGAATGCCTACACATCTTCTCTGGGGCAGGTCAGCCTTCCAGATTTTGCTTCCCCCAGCAGTGTTCTGGTGAATCAAAAAGGGTCTTTGGTGGACTGCGATCTTTTGTTCTCCCTATCCTTCCTCTTCTTCCGAATGCTTTCTGCTCTTCGGAGTCTGCAGAGGCGTTCCCGGAGTTGACTTGTCAGATCCATGATGCCTTCCCTTTCAACAGCCGGGGCTCTTTTGAATTGCTTGGTGAGCGTCTTGATTTCTCCCCTTAAACGATGAATTTCCCTTTCTCTTCTGCTTGGCTGGTGTGCAGAGTTGATGTTGACTTTCTTCTCCTCATTTCCAAAACACTCCCTTGCCAGGTTGTAGGTTATTGTTGTGAGAGTATTGGCTTTTTGCTCAGCTGTCCCTGCTAGCATGGCTTCTAGCTTTTTGTCGAGATCTTGGTCTAGTTGGTACCATTCTTTGTTGTCGCTCATCTTGGGCCATTTAAATCGTTCCCTCGCAGGGTGGGGTTGGCTCCCTGGGGTGGCATCAGGTGGGTCCCTCCTTAGGTCTTGAGGTGACACAGGTGCTGAGAGATCTCCAGTGCTGTGGGGTGCTTCCTGCCTGGAGTTCTCCTGCGTCTCACCAGGTGCTACCGCTGTGTGCTGCAACTGTGACCCCTCTTTTCCACAGTTGGTACGGCTTTGGTGTATCTTAAGCCCTCTTTTGTTCTTGCAGGTCTTTCCGCAATGACACTTTACTTCCAATGCCTCCCCGGTTAATGTTGTTTGGGTGAGCCGTCTCTGTCTCCGTAGTTCATTCCTGGCCGTTAATGTTGTGTCTAGCCTGTCGAGTCTCTCATCCTCCCCCCCTCTCAGGAGACTCTGGAGGTATTGCTCAGTATTACTTTCCGTAGCTTGCGTTGGTGCCCTCTTGCGAGTGCTGTGGATGAGGTTGCTAACCTCATACACCCACGCCAGTCTTTCCTGGAGGTCATCTGTCTTTCCAGCGTCACCAAACTTCCTAGGTTGCCACCCAGACTTTCCTGGCAGTCACTGGTTGCCTAGAGTTTCTAGATTGCAAATACATCCGAAGATGCTTCTCCTTCATTCACCTCAAGTGAATGTAGCCTTGGCCAGGAGGAGTTGATGTCATCAGGTGGTACCCATCATTCATTGGGTGTTTCAACCCTTAACCACAACACCCTCCTGATGGTGGGTCGGCAGTGGTGGCCAAGTCACTACCCATCTCCTCCTCCTGGCCTCCAGCTGATCTCCTCTCTCCTGCTCCATAACCAACAAGAGGCTCTTTCTGCTGCCTCCCCCGTCCTGCCAGC
>OMNV01029030.1:90828-101574 GCA_900303265.1 Brotula barbata | reverse complement strand
AGAGCTCCCTCTCTCCCTCCATCCCGCCTGCTCGCCCTCCTAGAGCTGATTTGCAGCTGTGGATGCCTCCTGAACTGCTTTCAAGAGGAGAAAGGCCAAGCGGAGGGGCGTGTAACCTGTGCACTCCTATCCTGTGTGTGTGTGTGTGTGTGTGTGTGTGTGTCAGGATTTTTCCACATCACGTCCTGTCTGTCTATGTCATTGGCCTTATAACCGGTGTTCCCTACCTTTTAAACATAGACATCTCTTTTTGCTATTAATAGCAGGATCTCAGCGTATGGGTTCCACATGTGAACACAATGGCTTCCTGCTGGGTTTTTTAAACGCCAGCGCGTGACACAGCTGGATGACCTTTAACCCCTAACCCCCCTGCTCGGTCGCACGGAAAAGCCATGCAGACCCGGGGAAAGTCAGCAAAACACACATAAGCTATTCAACAACTGCCCAAACAAAACAGAGATCTGGAAAATGGAGTCCAGATCCTTTTGCTGACTGTCTTTGAACTGGTCCAACAAGCAAGTTGACGGCCAAGGGAAATGTTCTTTGTCTCACGCTGTGATGTGATATTGATTGGAGACGGTAACCCAGTTTCTTCATGTGAGAAGTAGAACAGAGCGCTGAATTTGCTTGCCAGCCGAACGGAGTGTTCTTTAGTCAGACTTCATGACAGCTACATTACTCCTGTTTTTCTGTCTATTATCTTTCTGTTCGTTCTGTCCTCTATCCGACCTGTTTGAACAGGGAGTGTTTGAGCCGGTTTCTCTCTCTCTCTCTCTCTCTCTCTCTCTCTCTCGCTCTGTTCACCCTGCATGAATGGTGTTTAGGAAGCAGAAAGAACAGGAAAGGCAGAGCAGCCAGGGAAGAATAGAGGGATATCCCCTTACAGGGTTCCCTCCTTTTTCCTCCAGGATAGCAGGGGTGACAACTTCGGAGAGGGGGGTTAGGAGGGAAATCAAACCACCTGTCCACACACACACACACACACAGGCCCTGAACACATGCACAGAGAAATATTCTCAAACTCGGTAACACAGCCATGCTTGCCTCTCTGTGAGGCCTGGATGCTGATGACATCATTTGGTTTCTCTCTCTCTCTCTCTCTCTCGGTCCTTGTTTGGCTGTGTGTGAGTACGAGTGGTGAAAGACCCTCAGATTAGCCCCGTGTGGCCCAGATTACAACGAGATCAGCGCTGCCACATATTACACTGGCCTGTGAACCATTAGTGATACAGTGAACCCTGGGCTTTCGGGCTTAAGACTCCATTTAATTACACTTCAGCAGGGAGGAAAAGTTTAGTCACCGAGCGACACATGCTGTTATTTGCGCACAATATGAAGTGTGAAACCCTTTGTGAGGGAACCTTTGTTTTGTTGGGAGGACTATAAAGATGTTGTTTATACACGCTGGGTCAAATTTGCTGTCCCCTTGGTATAAACAACAAACACATGTGACATCTGGCCTCTGGTTTCACAATCTCCATCTTGTGGCTGCAGCCGGAACTTCATCTCCAGCAGGAAATCTCCGAAAAAAATCTGTCAGCAGAGGATAAGCTTTTCAAAACAATCCTCTGATTTGTCTTTTTAGTGTGCATCTGTGAATCATATTTTGCTTGCCAAGAGGCATATCTGTGATTTCTAAGGCAGCGCTATTCAATCCTAGCTGACAGTTTGTTTTCTGTTTTGTTTTTCCAAGGTGCCACGAGGGACATAGGCTCTGCTCTGACAAGGATGTGTATGCGACATCGCAGCATTGAAACGAAATTACGCCACTTTGCCAAGTAAGTGCCACCTGTGGTTTTTCTCTCCACTTTTCTATCTTTCCTGCCTTGAGGATATTATTTCATTACGACATCTTCCTTGACGGGTTATGTACCTCATTCTCCTCGTGTCGTAACTGCTCCGCTCTGTAGTGCTCTCATGGAAGGCCTTGTTACGCCACTCCAGGACAGAATAGAGGAATGGAAGAAGACGGCTAATCAGCTCGACAAAGACCATGCCAAAGGTAAAATAACTGAGAAAAAAGGATCTGAACGGTGCATTTTAACAAATCTGTACCACCGAGGCATCATTTATCACGGGGAGAGAAACATTTGGATTGTGTTTGCTCCCCACAGAGTACAAACGATCTCGTCAGGAAATCAAAAGGAAGTCGTTAGATACCATAAAGCTACAGAAAAAAGCCAGGAAAGGTAAGAAAATGTCTTATTGGACCTCTGTTTCCCACAAGATTTGTCTGAATCTGAAATGGCACCACCTAGAATGTGTAAACATGGATAGCATCTCAGCAAAAACCAGAAAATCAAGCTGTCATCCCTGTCCGTATGAATCAGACAGACCTTCCTTCCTGGCTACGCTGTGATTGCAGTAACCCCGTCTGCTGTTTTTTAAGCTCTTATTTTCATACATGGCTTCCAACGGTCGTGTGGCCTGGTCGTACACGCGACGTGCCCTTGTCTGATGATGCTCACACTGATTGCCTCTTCTTCTCTCTCCCCCCTCCCCCTGCCAAATCCTGCACCTCCTCCTCTGTTACTTTCTGGCTATTTCTCTGGCTGTAGAGCTCCTAGGTATGTGCTCTGCTTTGTCAAGAATATGTAACGTGTTCGCTCGATAGCATCATCATCATCATCATCATCATCGTCATCGTCACCAATCCATCAGTAGCGTTTGAAAACCCAATGTCTTAGCATCTTTTAAAAATCACATTAAATCTCTTATTTAAAATGTTGTTTTGCAGCAGATACCAAATATATTAGTCTTACTCTGTAAGTCAAGAATAATAGTGGTTTTTCCCAAAAGTAAACTGACATTTGCCTCCTATGACGACTGCTTGACACAGCCACTGTCATCATGTCTTGCCAGATCTAAATCATGGCTTTTAATAGCTTTTTAATTGGCAAGCACTCAGATCCCATTGAGACTCTTTGAGTTAATTACTGCACTTTGGCAGATGCACTGGAAAGGCAGTTATGTAGATCTGCATTAAAAACAAATGATGAATATAAAATATGTCATCTGTTAAAGGTGCATAATTAAATATCAAATCAGAAATGCTCGGATGAGAGGTTTTCAACCCGTGTGCCTGTGATTCTCTGAGCCACAGCAACAGAAACGGTAGCGTCTTAGTTGTCAGTTCCATGGTTTCCTTTCACGCTTTGCCTTTCTTCATCCATCATCTTTTTGCCTTATTTGCATCTATTTTGCTCATAACGTTCTCCCCGCAATGGCCCGGTCCGTTTCAAGGACCTTTACGTCTCCAAAAGTTGCTTTGTGTTATCTCTTCATCCCAACGATGACATGATTCAGTGTCTCATTCCATTTTCCAAGAACCATTTGAGTGTGAAGTTTGTCAGTGCGTTGACCTCCGGTACAAAAGCAATTTATCATCGTGAGTGTTCTAATTATCTCTCATTCTACACTGCGCACACTTTACTTCCTTCACCTCTCCCCCATCCCTTATTATCAGTCTCCCCTGTCACATTTTAAACATCTTTCTCTCCTCCTATTTTCAACTCTCGCCACCTTTTGTCCATCCTTTCTCATCCTGCCTCAATCTTCACTGTTTTCCCCTCTGCTCATCTATCTCTCTCTTTTTTTTCCTCCCACAGGCCGAGGGAACCTACGCCCCCAGCTGGACAGTGCTATGCAGGATGTTAGTGACTTGTATCTGCTGATGGAGGAGACGGAGAAGCAGGCGGTACGCCGAGCGCTCCTGGAAGAGCGAGGGCGCTACTGTACCTTCATCAACCTCCTGCAGCCTGTGGTGGTGAGCCTTCCTGTCCCCAAGGACTCAGCACGAGATCTTTGTAGAAATATGGTCGGTGTTCGTTCTAATTCATCCCATTTTCCTACAGAATGTGGAGATTGCCATGCTGGGAGAGATAACACACCTACAGGCCATTGTTGATGACCTCACCGTGCTGACCGAAGACCCACATAAACTACCACCAGCCAGTGAGCAGGTACAAGAATACGAATACGCAAAGGCATCTGTGGCTAAAGAGGGCGCTGTGCTAAGTCTGTAAACCAGACACTTCTGCTCCTCTTCATCTTTTTTACATAAAGATCACAATTACACTGATAATATTGTAAAATTGTCGCTCCTTCCAGTCTTGATCCAGTTTTTCTGTCATGTCTGATGTCCATTGTATGACCTCAGGTGATTCGGGACCTGAAAGGATCTGACTACAGCTGGTCCTACCAGACCCCTCCCTCCTCCCCGAGCAGCACTGGCTCAAGAAAGAGCAGCATGTGCAGGTACACACACAAACACACACTCTATTTAATTGTCTTCTTTCCTGCGTAATGTGATGCAATGTGTGCATTGTAAGCCGTGATTTACAGTATGTTTTGTGTGGTGTGTCCATTTGTTGAAGGGCGGTTTTGTTGATGCTGGCTCTTTTGGTCATTGTCAAGCTGGACTAAACACAAACATGCTGCTGTTTCCCAGCCTTCTTATTCAGATAAAAAGCAAAGGAAAGTAATAATGCCGGCTGAGAGCATTTACAGACACATAATGGAACAGACGGCTCTTTATGTGCCAAGTACCACTGATAGGCTGCATGCAGCAGGGCCGTGTCTGCTTTTGAGCTCTTGTTTTTGGCAGACTTGTAATTCTCAAGCTCTTTGCACAGAAACGTCCAAAGCATCAGAGACACGCGCCTACATTCAAGCTTAAAATACACCTATTTATAAGGGTAGAGGTGATATTTCAACAAATTGATGTCCAAGGTGCCGGTTATGCAGAGAATCAGGGCTTCTATTTGATCCGTGTTTACAATATGATGCCAGAAACTGTGTGTGCACAGTAAATAACACACATACATATGTTATAAATGTAAAAGTTTACTAACAATATAAAAAGGCTGATAGAAGTATGAATTTACTCACCAAATTGTAGTGAGTTTCTTGTGTTTTTAAGCTTATTAACTGGGTGTCTAATGGGGTTTTCCAATATCGTTCAGTTCCCTTGTGGTTAAGCAGCAACAAGAAAAACAATAATAATTAATATTGTCTTATTTGGAGCCACGACTTTTAATTTGTAACAACAATAGAGGGTAACAAAGATAGGGGGATGAAGAAGAGAAGAGGGAAGAGGAAACTTCAAACATTTCTAGGGGGAGAGAGAAACCCAGAGGAGGAGGAGGAAGAGGAGGAGGAGGAGGATCTGACATGAAAGAAATAAACGAAATCTGACTGCTGTTAGAGAGAGAATAAAGAACTAGGAGGAACATGGAGGAATGAAAAAATGTATTCAGAGTGAGAGGGCGAGGAGGACAAATTGGAGTGCAGCAAAAGAGGAAGGTCAGAAACACAAGTTGCACGTTTAAAAACAGTGGCAAACAGAGCAATGCTAAGTGAGATTAAAGAGCAAAATAAAACAACACAGGAAGGAAGAACACAGCTGGAAATGCTGAAGGAACGAAAAATCAAAGAGCACATCATTTTTCAATGCTCTTTGATGCTCTAAAATTAGCAGAATGACATCATTTGAAATGTTTTATCTGCATGAATGTTTCATTCATGCCTTCATGTTTATAACATTCGCGTTCAATTTTTAATTGAGATTTTCACGATTTTGCAATGGACTCACGAATCAAACTTCATAATATAAAAAGCACAGAGATGGTGTATAAATGGACTCGTTGATCTCCGTACTGATGTGTCATCCTGGCCGCAGTCTTCTCCAGATGCCCTCGGCCGGCGCTCACCGTCTCAGCAGCGTCTCCTCCCACGACTCCGGCTTCATCTCCCAGGACGCCAACACCCACTCCAAGCCCCCGTCGCCCATGCCCTCCGACATCACCAGCCAGGTAACCGTCTCAGCCATTTAATGCTTGAGTAGAAAACCTCAACAAAGCTTGTCTGTAACTCCCCGGACACCTCAGACAATAAAGCTGCAGGGCAGGAGGACACAACAGCAACAACAACACTACTTTGTTGCTACAGTAGATGTAATTTTCACAACAATTCATTCCTATCCGGTACCTACAGGCTGACCAGAGATATATCTTCTTTTTTTTTCATTTTCCTCTCCTTTCACACGCAAACCCGCAGTCTGAGTAGGAGCCCAGTAGCTGAACTCAGAGAGAGCTCTTTTTTTTTTTGTATTAACTGCTGCAATCGAGCTTTATCAGCTCAGAAATGTGGAATTTTCGTCCCTCCAGGACTGATAAAGTTATTCTTCTCTCTCAGATTGAATGGATTGTAGTGTATTGAACACACCTTGCAGCCCCACAGCAGCTGATGCAATGTTCTTTCCTGAATAAATGATCTTACAAGCTACTTTATTTTTTATGTAGTCTGTGGTCTATGGATCTCCTTAGAGAGCCAAATGCCGCTCTCTTCCTCAACCTCGTCATCGTTTTCTCCAACTCTCACCTTATATGCATTCTCCTTCTCACCTCTCTGCTTTTCTCATCTCACACCTCCGTCTCTCTCTCTCTCGCTGCCTCTCTCCATTTCTCATTCGCCTCCACTGTTTTTTACTCCATGTTTGACTTTCCCTCAGAAATCAACAAGCTCAGCCTCCTCTGAGGCTTCAGAAACCTGCCAGTCTGTCAGCGAGTGCAACTCTCCCACCGCGGTTAGTACTGCATACGTATACAACTCACTGACTTTGCTGGACTCACAAGCACAAACATGTAGCTGTAAACACTGAAATATATCTCACTCAGTGTTCTCTGTAGCCCACGATGGCCCGTGGGTGCGTAATGACAGTTGCAGTGTGATTTGATGTGGCTTACTCGAGGGTTTTGAGCACTCTGACTTGTCTGTCCACTCCGCAGTTTGGCTCATGCTCATCCTTTGGTACCTTCCGCCCTGCTTTCACTCACACTGGCACCATCAGGCCTCTCTCTGTCATACTTCCTGCGTCCCCCACATTTAACCACTCCCCTGGATCCAACACCCCCTCACCCACATCAAAAGTTCCTAAATGGAAGGTTTGTTTTCATTTGCAATTTTTACTTTTGTTGCTTCTTTGCTTCTTGTTTTTTATTGATCACGTGCACATCAAGCGTGCGCGCGTGTGTGTGTGTGTACATTAACCTCACAATCACTGTTTGCTTGATTGACCATCATGCTCAGCTTTTCCATCTTTCCTCACAAAGATGTGCTGAACTGAGATGACTCAATCGTTTATAACACGCTGACATAGCTTGACTGTAGTCTGCCCATAATCTACCACGGCATCTAACAGTTCAGGAGCCAAAAAGCAGCTTCCTTTTTATAACAAATGGAATCCTGTACAAGTATCGAGTGGCAGAGATGGAAGATACGCGGCCGGGAGAGAGTCTGATTGTTACATCTGCTGCCACAGGATTGGGCCAAATCGAATTCCTGTGACTCGTCATTGGTCAGCAGTCTGCACCGCAGGAGGGAGTCTTTGGACAAGATGAGAGAACTGGAGGCTCCACCGAGCCCACAGGGTTACATGCATCCAGATGATCCACACCGCATGAGAATGGGCCCAGGATCCACGACATCCAAGGTGATCAGGAAAAACAAAACAAAAAAAAAGATCATTTTTTGGATACCATGGAAATGACACTGTAGAGAATTCTGTATTTGAACTTATTTTTGTGTGTGTGTGTGTGTGTGTGTGTCAGCATGGTGAGCCCATGTCTCCAGCAGCCACCACCCTGGCCATGGTTCTGACCCGAGGCCTGAGTATGGAGCAGCAGAAGAGCAGCAGAGACTCTCTGCAGTACTCCAGTGGCTACAGCACCCAGACCAACACCCCATCCTGCTCCGAGGACACCATACCCTCACAAGGTAACACAACCTCACCAACCAACAGTCCTCAGGTTAACACATAAACCGTGATGAATTCTGTGGTTTTTTCAAATTCTGTGTGATTCAATTGCATGGAGAATAATATAGGTTTTAATACAAAATATACATACAAATGAAGTAACAACATACATAAAAACAGAGACTCGTTCTTTCAGGTGAGATGAATACATTGATAAAAAATAAAACATCAGATACACGTCGTTAAAACAAACTGACATGTGTATGTGTGTCGTTCAGTACTCTTCACTTCTCTTTGTTGAATCCGCTCCCCTCAGGAGAATACAAGAGCATGGTTTTCCCGTTCACTCTAATTTACGACCCAGTATAGATGAACAGCTGTTTGAAAATACTCTTCCGCTGACTGTGATATAGATCAGTGTGAAAATAGACACTGATGACACCCTGTCACCCGTAGGTTCTGATTATGAGTGCTACTCTCTGAATGGGGACGCTGACAGCGAAGGGCAGGCAGACTTCGATAAGTCCTCTACCATTCCACGTCACAGCAATATCGCTCAGAGTTACCGACGCATGATCCAAACCAAGAGGCCGGCCAGCACAGCAGGACTGCCTGCTGGGAAGTCCGCCCCAGGAACTCCAAACGGCGCCTCAGGAATCATTGCCTCCGGAACGGCAACCATTCGTCGCACGCCGTCTTCTAAAACCGGGGTGAGGCGCACGCCTTCCACGTCTGGCCCCATCCCCATTCGGCCCCCTATCGTTCCCGTTAAAACCCCCACAGTCCCGGACTCTCCAGGATACGGGAGCCCGACTCAGCAGCATTCAGGCAGCGAGGAGTTTCTATATGGTGATGACCCATCTGCTGGTGACTACATGAGGGCTTCTCCCAAGCGGATGAGCCTGCCCGACACAGGTTGGGGCTGTGGAGGAGGGACGGACAGGACGGTTTATGCCCAGCAGCCCACTGGCATGGCTGTCCACAGCGCTGAAGAGGACCCTCTGCTCGCTGCCAACCGCCACAGCCTGGTGGAAAAGATAGGAGAGCTGGCAGCGAGCGCCCATGCCCTCGGTGAAGGTCAGTTCCCCTTCCCCAGTCTGCTGCCAGCTGATCTGGTTCAGGCTGCAGCCCAGGATCCATCTTCTATGACCCAGGAGGATGTGGATATCCTGGTGTCTATACGCAGGGGGGTGAAGCTCCGCAAGACAGTGACTGATGACAGGTCGGCTCCCAGGATTCTGCGGTAGTGGAAGGTGAAGCGAAAGCTGTGGTGCAGCACCCGTGGGCTCCTTATTTACAAACTGAAGCTTTTTAGTCCAATGCAACAGCACTCATGTAATACATGAACCGAGGCACAAGTAACAGTGATGAGGTGACGTGGTGGATGAAGGCCAGTCGATAGAGTAACTGTACAGTGGATGAAGCTGAGTGACCATGGACAACGTCATACCATTTCATGTCATGTATGTATTGCGTACGTACAAAGTAACCCATATGTTTGGTCTTATTATAATTATTATTATAATTATTATTTGTTTTCGTGTGTGGGCTCTGTGGCTGTGCATTCCTGTGGTGACCAGTTGTTCAGCCCAAGTTGTCCCTTTAGACTCAGTGGTCAGAAATCGCTGCTGTAGGGATTGAATGCTCTGTGTCTTTTGATCTTGCTCTTATGATTATTCTAATATCGTGCGTTCCTTTATTAACATGGCCACCTGTTTGTTTGCCGATGTGCTCTGTGAGCCTGTCTGTATGTTGTGTTTTTCCACCATTACTGTACGTGTACCGTAATATTGTTTTTGTTTCACGAGCTGAATGGCTGACTGTGTATTTCATGGAAAATAGAAGCAATATGGCAGTGTTTTTATTGCTGTACTGTACTGTCAATATATTCTGCAATTAAACAGGCTTTTTACTGTTCAGAGTCTTCTTGTTCTTTGTTGATATCACAAACTGTCACCAGGAATATGAATTACCTGATAAAATGCCAGCATAATAAGATCCAATTATTCACATGAAGATATTTGTCAAGTATTGGTGTTTTTTTTATGATTTTGCCCAGACCAGCAGAGTTTTGTTGAAATAGTTTAGTCTGAAATACATTCATAAACCCATAACTTGGTGCTGCTATTTGGCTACATGGGTTTTATTTTGAATTCACTCTCATTTTGAAAACAAATCAAAGAATGATAAGCTTCAAGACTGCAATTCACTGATTAACCAGATGAGGGCGTCAGAGGCCCTTGACTGTTGAAGGGCTCTTGTAGTTGCGCCAGCAGGAACTATATAGGATGATTTGTATCATGGGAAATGATTTCTCTGAGGTATCTGGCTGTTTGGCAAGATGGATGATCGGTGGGCCGAAAGAAGAAGTGAGGATAGCGAAAGATGTGACACACATCCTAGCATGATCAATGTAGCTGTACCACAAAATAAACAACCTAGTGTGTGTATTTAGGGTACTTTCCAAACATATATACCTCAAGCTGTCTTTGTATGAAATGAACATAGGGTACGAATAGACAAAATATAGCTTGTATAAGTCACATCATGTTCAATTTCCGCCCTTCAGCCAATATTTTGAAACACAACCTATACCTAAATATATACGGCCACATAGACTGTACCATCTCTGTACGTCTATGTGGCCGTTAATATAAACTCAATACAACATGTTTGTTCTGTAACACATAGACTGAACATTTCATATCTCCACTACAATACTTTGTATTATAATGCCCGTTTATATTCTCACATTGAGGATTTTAATTTAGGTAATTTGATGTTGATTCTTGTTCTTTGATTTGCTGCTGTAACGAAAGAATTTCCCCTTGGGGATGAATAAAGTACCTATCTATCTATCTATCTATCTATCTATCTATCTATCTATCTATCTATCTATCTATCTACAGTGGTGATGTTGGAAGAGATGCTTCAGGAGGAAATAAAATGGAACGAGCATCAAAAGTTGATAGACATTTAATTCTCTCAAA
>OMNV01029030.1:11845-90808 GCA_900303265.1 Brotula barbata | reverse complement strand
CAGGAAATCATTCCTACCGTTCAGCATAACTCTGTATAACAACTCACCTCTGTGCAACAGGTGAACACTGTACCATCTCTGTACGTCTATGTGGCCGTTAATATAAACTCAATACAACATGTTTGTTCTGTAACACATAGACTGAACATTTCATATCTCCACTACAATACTTTGTATTATAATGCCCGTTTATATTCTCACATTGAGGATTTTAATGTAGGTAATTTGATGTTGATTCTTGTTCTTTGATTTGCTGCTGTAACGAAAGAATCATCCCTTGGGGATGAATAAAGTACCTATCTATCTATCTATCTATACTGTATGGAAGTAGGTTATGTAAAATGTATTTTCTCTTGGGTTTCAGTTGAAGAAAGTACCGCTCATTAACTGTTAAATGAGTGGTGCTGGTGGAAAAACAAATCCAAAATTAAGTGTATAAAGCTTTTCCCTGTGGACGTCTGGATGAAGGGCCACCACCAGAAGACTCTGTATGATGCATGAGCTCAGCCTTCATTTAGGGCTGCAATTATTAAGAATGCACTTAGCAATGTTGTCTGAGCAAAGTAACAATGGAGTCAGTAGAAACTAAATGAGGCTGTGTGAGAGAGAAAGAGTGAAGACACAAACTGACCTATTTAAATTTCAGGGACACTGAGTCATCAGTGAAAAATGTCAGTGATTTGCAAGGAAAAATTAAATCTCAGGGGTCCGGGGGGGGGGTTGGTGGAAAACCAGACAATGAAGATCAGACGGTTGGATCTGTGGGCTAATCATGGCCAGAGTGCGTGTGAGTCTGAGAGTGTGTGGATTTCTCGTGCATATATCATATGGCAGATGCTGCAAGACCATCAAGTCTGAAGTCCACTGATTAGTCTGCTCAATTCGACAGGTCCATGATATATTTCATATTCTCCCCGAATGGGTCTGTCGTAATGCTCCCAGCCTCATAAATAGCACATTATTGAATTTACGATATTAGTCCTTCGCCTTGGACTGGTCAAGTAATAGAAACTCACCTAATGGCTGAGGCTTGGTGCATAATTAACTGAGAAATAGATTGGGGATTTTCATTGTGCACGGGAGGTAATTTTCTCAGTCGGTTTGGAAGAGAACATCCTTAATGCTTATTTTACAAAGCTCACCTTTTACTGAGGCAAAGTGGAAGAGATGGAGCTGCACTCGTTTTTATTCTCTTTTAATTTTCAGTGTCTCTCTCCTGTGTCCTTTGGTAGTTTGAGGAATCGTTTCACGTGCTAATCGAAGCTGTGATTGTTGTGGCGCCGGAGCTAGATACTGTTCAGATCTGTGATCATCTCTCAGTGTGCTAATCACAGCTCAGCCTGGGGGACCCTCTAATCAGAATGTAGATATTATAAAACTGCTTCTTAGACAAGATGTGGCCCTGAAGTTATGAGGGTTTTTTTTTATTATATATTAGACCAAAAGGCCATGCATTAATCATGAATTTATTTTCGGCTTCTTCCTTCAAAGCGGTTACTGCTGTTCTTCTCATTTCATTGTGCTTACTGACTTTTTCAATGAATAAAAGCCAGCTCGTGTGAAATGTGGTATTCTCTGCAGCAAAGGAGGCCATGACAGTCAGTAATGAGGAGGAGGAAGTCTGGTTTTTACTTGTGTTTTGTCCACAAATGACATTTTAACACCCTGCTGGTAACTCCACTGTATAATTATCGGCGGTGAAGGTAAAGTCTGAAATTGGTTACACACTTTGCTTTATAATTAATATCCCTATTAATATACAGCAATAGTTTGAAATAGTACGGTAGGTGATGGGAGCCTAAGGGGATCACCGATCAAATCTAATTAGCTGCACCTAACACTTGAGGAGAACGTCTTCATATTTATCCAGCCCCTCTAACTGCTTTTAGCCTGCAGGTTTTCTTAAGGTAGAAGGTCCTGAGGGGGGACCGTATGCATAGTAGCTCCACGGTGAATGACACTCCAGAGCTGGTGCGGGCTGGTGTCACGCCGTGTCCTGTAATGGGGCTTTTTGCACCTCTTCCATGGGAGGCTGCGGGTCGGTATTCTATAAATGTTCACAGATGAATAACAAGCACAGGGCAGGATGCTTAGTCATCCATTTTAATTGTCCTGTCATTCTTTAATACACCTGCCTGTTTCAGACCATTATTTCATTGAATTTTGCTGAACAGCTTTTTTTTTAAGACATTTAAAATGTCCTATTTATACTGGCATAAACTGCCTATTAACTGATGTAAATGCCAGATCTGCTTAACATTACCACCCATCATTTCCTTTTTTTACCCTGCTTTGACAGGAAGAATAATAGACAGACTTAAAGAACGTACACGTTCCATTATAAGACCCTCTGCCCCTGAATTTATCCTTTGTCTCTCGCGTAGAAGCCAGAAATCTTTTCTGTCTCCGAGCTACGTCTGCTTCTGTTTGGAAGATGGGAACATCCGTCTATCTATCCATTATCTATACCGCTTATCCATGTCAGGGTTGTGGGGGTGCTGTAGCTGCCCTATAGAGACAGATATGTCAATCCATTCACACCTATGGGCAATTTACCTAAGCTGCATGTCTTTGGGGGTGTGAGGAAACCCACGCAGACACAGAAAAGACCGTGGTCAGCCTGGGACCCAAACCCATTTGGTCAATTATTTATGAAGTAAGCATGAAGCTTTCTAATGTTTGTGGCTTCCCGGAGTGTTGTTTTTTTTTTTTTTTTTTTGTTTTTTTTTATTAATGTCCCGCAGCTCTCAGTTATCTGTAAGAGAGGAGAGATAGGAGAGACAGCTGCACGATTTTATGGAATTCTTTACAGCTTTGTTGTCTGTATGTTGGCGTTTCATCTCAGCAGATAACTGTTGAAACCTTCAACCCTATGGCTCGGCCCAGCGATTGCATTAGCCTGTGAAACTGCTATCTAACTTGTTGGCAGTCATGGTGGATTTCAGTATGTGAGACAGCACGATAAAAGACAGGGATTTGATTTGCATTCATGAAGCACTTAGAGAGTTCAAAGCGAAATTACAGAGCCGAGCACAATATAGGCGCAGATCAGACAAAAACGATTGTGGATATATTACGTTCACCTTAAACGACATTACTGGCGCTGATCAATATTTGCATCCCTGTGCTTGCATCATTTCCCACAAAAGAGCCTTTTGTTGATTCTTGTCTTTTCCTATTTTGAAACGCTGTTTCCCTCTCAGGTCAGAGATTGTAAAAACACCAATGGGTGTGGGGTAGCTCATGTGTCAGGGTGACACAGCCCTCAGTTTATGCCACATAAAAGAATACAGCTATCAGCCATTATGAGCATTGTGCTCCAGCTGCAGGCTGTGATTCAAAATTGTCTGGGGGCTCTCTGCCGGTTGCCAGAGTTATTGCCTGAAAAGAGCAGTTTACTGCAGAGATTGAATTCGGCAAAATTTACAATGATGGATTGTGGTTTCAAATTGATAAGGATCTTTCAGAGGGGGATTATATGAATTTCCAAAAATACAGATGTTGTCTCAGCAGAGGAACGATCTGTACATTTCTGAAGTAAAGGTTGACATGACATGCCAGATTAATTCGACTATAGCGTAGCAAGGCTCTCTGCTCCATTATTTCCTCTCCTCCTTTGACAATTCAAACCATTCCACTCCATGTAACATTTATTCTCCTGGCTTGTCACCGGGAGATGAAACGAGATGAAAGTGCATCTTAGGAATTAGCAGCAGGCCACCTCAGCTTAGGTTGAAAGTGCTTCTAGTGTTTGGCTGACATGCGGGAGGGGAGAACCATCAGTGACAGTGTTCCATCTGAAGCTGGAGTCGAACGGCGTCTGATATATTTACACACCCCAATTTACTCAGTTTAATCAGGGGGTGACAGCCTATTTTGATCCCTATTTTGACCACCTTCTTGACTCAGGAGAAACCTGATTTTTCTCATACCTGTTAATCACTCATACATGACCCTCTGAAAAAAAGGCACTAATAACAAAAACAGCATATTTTAACTGCTTAACTGCATTAAAGTGACATTGCTGAAGCCATTGTGAAGGACCACCTGCATTACCCACACGGACCATCTGGGGGGCGAAGACCAGGGGTTGAAACGCCCCCTCCCCTGCCCCATGCTGATGTCGTTTGTCACATAGACACTGCCAAATGTTGTGTAAACATTTCTGGTGAAAAGCAGTTTACAGATGTACCACAGCAGATGAGCTCCATCAGATTCAGCATAAATGTTATTTATGGCAGTTTAAGGTGGAAATGTGATCATATCAGAACAGAAGTGTCACCCGTGGTGCTTATTTCGACATCACTGCAGTAACTTAAAGTTTTGAGAGGGGCTCGATTCTGTGTTCCAACCCCCAGCGGGGCTGTAAAGAGCCTCCCCGACTGAGACAGCTGTGGGACATTATATTGGTCGTCGCTGGGAAAAGAGCACTCAGGGAGGATGAGCGGTCTGAGCTCTAGCAACATTTCTCCACGCTGATGATCGATCACCCGGCGCAGCCATTGATGCTGTTTGAGCCCACTGACCATCACTCGGGTGGGGTTCACCGAGAAGCCTCGTCCCCGTGCGCCGCCACGCCCCCGCGCTTGGCGCTGTCCGGTGTTGTGGTGCTGAACACTGGGCACGAAAACAGCCAAGTGCCTGCAGCGCCGAGGACGCAAGCGTGCCGCATGGCTCCACGACGGATACATCCTACGGTGAAAACGGCGAAAGTTCACAGGAAGGGATAATATCACGGAAAAGTGTGACAGAAATGTTTTGTGGTCTTTTTTAACGATTTGCATTGAAACCCGCGCTGACGCACCTGGAGGAACGCAACTTGCCACCAACATGATTCGGAGTGTTTTTCTTTGCTGCTGCTTCCTGACGCTGTTTGTTGGATATAAGACGGAGCAGCGGCTGCCTTTCTTTCACGGACATGTTTTTGAGAACTCGCCGACCGCGTCAAAAGTGAACGGACTGAGCATTCCGGCGAGGCGCGTCAACGCGCAAAAATGGTGCCCATTCTCCGGGCTGCACTTGAAATTGTACGGGAATGGCAGCGAAGACTTCCGCCCCTTCGTGCACCACAAGAGGGGGAATATATTACTGAAAACTTCCCGGGTTTTAGACCGAGAGGCCCGCTCAGAATACCTGCTGAGTATCGGCTTGTGTTGCCAGACCTGCGTGTCGGACTCTCCAGCCCCGGCGGTTGCGTCGGTAAAAGTGGACGTTTTGGACACCAACGACCATCAACCCACTTTTCGCAGTGCAGACGCCGTTTACATAACTTTAGACGACACCACCGCTCTCCGTAGTGTGGTTTACAGACTGGAGGCTGTTGACGCAGACAGTGGTCAGAACGCAGAGTTAACATACGTCTCCATACCCAAAAATGGCAGCCTCTACGTTGTTCCTAAAACAGGCGAAGTTTTGCTGGTGGACTCAATACTAGGGCTTCCCTCTACTGTGCACTTCTACGTGTTTGCCCGAGATCACGGATGGCCCCCCCTCACCAGTAAAGGTGTACTTCTTACAATCGCTCCACAGCGGTGGCCGACGCGTCCTGTTGATTTTGGGGGGACGAGAAAGGCGGCACGCTCTCCCAGGGCTTTGTTGGACCCTGGCACCGTCATCTCCTTCAACGTGTCCGAAGACGCCAGCATTGGCTCGGTCGTAACGAGCCTGGCTGCCACCAGGTTCCACTCAGCCGCCTTTGAGTTGATTTACCCGGAGTCAGACAGCTCTCCGGTCACCGTGGGGCGCGACAGTGGGGATGTGACCATAGCCAGGAGGTTGGATAGGGAGACAGAGCCTTTGGTGGAGCTCACTGTAAAGATTCAGGATAAACGAGGTGTGTAGTGCATTCCTGCATTAATCCGCACTTAAGTTAGGTCATCACCCGAATCCCCTCAACCCCCTCCCCACAGGGAATTATATGCATTGTGGTGATGCCCTATTTTAATGGAATGTTGCTGTATCACATGGAAAACCATGGCACCATCTGGACGACTTATCCCTCATCAGTGGAGATCCCCAAAAGGCCCGGCATAGGCAACATCCCATATAGGGCTGACAGTGCAGAGGCATCACAAGACACACAGCTGTGTCTCATTACCATGAATCCATCCACACACCTCATCTTATCCTAACTTTAGCATTTATTTAGTGGAATAACAAAATGTTTCCATTTCTGGATGCGTGTTGCAGGATGGCATGTAGGAGGCAGAGGATGATACTATAAACGTATGTTAAGGGTGAACGAGAAGACCTGTGAGGCAGTTTATGGCTGTGAAGTTGTTCTCAGAGCTAATCCTTGCAGAGTGGCAAAGTGCTGTGACCCCCCCCCCTGTCATCTACTGGCATTACGCCTCTAATCCGCCTCTTATTCCCTCTCTGGTCCCAGGGATTGAAGTGGCACCACCACAGTTGGGCAAACCTCCAGAGTTGGAGGAAAGGTGAAAATGAGTAAATGTTTTACATTTTGCTTTGACCAAAGTGTAACCACAATTACAAGAAACAGCAAAAACAATAAGTCAGATTGATTTTCTTTATAATTGAGTGACACGGTGTGCAGGAATCTTGTACTGTTTTCATTAGAATTGCCTCATGCTGTTACATCACGCTGCGGGTTCTAGAGTGTAATTGCATGCCTGTTTGGGACAAATCCTTGCGAAGGAGTATGTGGGGGGTTTTCAGAGGCAGCAAAAAAAAAAAAAAAAAAGTCGGTCGGAATTCTATCATTTCGTTTTTTTCATAGGTGCAGAACAGGAATAAGCCGCTGTTGCCTGACAGATATTCAGATACCTTCCCCCATTTTCCCTCTCTCGCCCACTAACACTCCTCTCCTGATCAAAGGGTTGCATGTGCTTTATTCTGTGACTGTAGCTTTTCCCGACAAAATACTGATTGGAGCGTGCAAGGACAGGCTTTTCTTCTCTTTGTCTCATAGCCACTGTTGCATTCCTGTACACAGCTGGCTGAGCAAAGGAGACAGCTTTGGCTGCTTTTTAGGGATTTTACCTAATCGTTGCTCACTTGCATTCACTCTCTACAATTGTACTTGGTTGTGCTTGGGTTTTGAAATAAATGTGTGCTGTGAGCTGGTGAGCGAGCACACAGCCAATACATCCAAGAGGCAGGGTGAGGTGGAAGGTGTGTGTGAGCACATCTGGATGTTTGGGACTTCGTGTGTTTGCACTACATGGTCACAATAGAACTCGCTAAACTCGACCCTGGCTGGCATAACAACAGTTTTAATAAGGCCCACAGGTGTTGCATTGCCTCCACGCATTTTACCTGTGAACTCTCAGTAGCACAGAGCTGTCCGTGGTGCTGACAGTCACCCGCTGAATGCCAAGCAGAGAGAACTGTCAAGTAACAGTCCACTTACAGCTGTTCAAACACTTCCTGACATGTCCCACACGCTAATCATATCAGAAAACTTTACTCTATTATTTTCACACCGGGGGCGAACAGAATGATGGGCAGACCTTACTGAACAATTTACTACAATACACTAACGGCACCTTATTCCTATATTATTACTATATATTCCTTATTCCTGTACTATATTACACTATCATGGCATTTATATACTATGTTACACTGATCTGAGCACTGAGCACTGCTAGCTGATCAAAGGCTCTCTTATCACATTAAATCAATCACAGATTGTATCGTTTTGCTGGTAATTATGCTCCCGTACACAGATAGTCACGTCCTGAAAACATCAATTAGCTTCGATAATTAATGATGTGTAGCAATATTTCTGAATACCAATCACACAGTGCCACAGCATGGTTTATCCATTGCACTATGATAAATGGAGGGCATCATCCCATGAGTACAGCTACTGAACAGGAATAGGGTCAAGTTAGAAAAAAATTCTGAAAAAAGACCGAACACCAAAATGAAGTTATAAATTTTTAAAAAAAGTCACTTGTCTCTCTTCCGCAAATTAAGGAACTCCATCCGTCACTTCTTTATTGTGGTGAATTCCAATGTCTATGGTGTAGAAAAACCTGCAGTCATCTTTGTATGCCCCAAATATTATGAAAATTGTGTCCAAATTTTTTTTATGGAAACAGATCTACTTTGTTTCGTTATGTTTTTTTGGATTTTTTTTGGCTGCACCTTTGACATTGATAATTTCAAATCTGATTGGTCACTCACGTAGTCTGACTACAGGCTCCTGTACTGGGCAGAGACTAGAGAGTGAATTTCCTTGCATACTTACAACAACACATATTTGATTGCAGTAATTATATTTATTTGGGATGAATTATTGAGGAGGAACAGCCTCCATTGCCTCCTCTGAGTAATGGCCACTATTCCATCAAAGGTTATCACAGAAACAACCCTTCTCTGACACATTCTGACCATTTGCCCACCCACACTTAATTACCATTACGGGTGAAATGATCTTTTGCTCCCTCTAATATAACTAATTGATGTTCTTGCTGCTATGTTATTACCAGTATTACAATCACCACCACTCATTTAAATAATGCCATCTTTATTGAATATATATTATGCAAAAGCGTAATTGGTTTGTTATTACAACAGATCATAGTTAACTGCTTCATATTTTCCCTTTTAATGTTCCTTATTGATAGTGTTTTCTTGTTATTCCAAGCTTGTGTTACAGACAGAATGGGTAAAAAAAAACCTAAATAATTATATCCAAGGGTCATTGCTGATCTAACAAACGTTTGGAATGTGTTCATTAACTGATAACGTGGGCATAAAATGCTAATCACAGTGGGGTGAGGTGGGTGGGTGCAGTGTTATGATTAGACCTAACACGAGAGCTGTTATTTGTGCTGTTTTAATGGAGATTTTAAAAGTTTAGTTGGAGTCTTAGACATCTCAGATAAATTGTTCTCGTGCTCTCCAGATAAGGGGTTTTCACATCCGCACTGGCTGGCTCACAGTACGCAGTCTATCCTGACTGACATATCTAAATGAAACTTTACAGACTAAAAGCTCATCCTCTGCCCTGAATGCTTCACAAATGTGCCACATTTGAACTCAGAGCTTAACTTGTATAAAGGGAACGTTACACAAGGTAGCTCCAAAACATTTTAGCACCAGCACAGACAGTACGGTCCCACTGTGCTCAATATTTTACGCCCATTTGACTTTTCCAATTATACATAAAATTATGTAGAAACACAGTTACCTTTTATAATCGGACATAAGACCAATAACCCATTAATGCACACACTGTGGATATGAAAATCAAATGGAATAATGGCCTTTTCTGCTTAAATGGATCAGTTAATGCCCTCATTGTGGTAATTTAGTTTACATGTAGAGTTGTAGTGGTGTAGTCAGAAACAGAAATAGAACATTTTAACAATGCGTTTACTTCGATATTATAGGATGATTGAATCCGGTTCAGTGTGTGTGAAGCTGTGCCTGCTCGGGAGGTTATGCATGTAAATATGTTCCCACTTCCAGTAGTTGCAACGTTGCAGTCGTATTAACCTTCTTCAACATTTTTCCCAATACGGAAACACGATAAAAACAGTGAGGTGATCTAATCTCTACATCAAAGCAGCAGAATGAGAAAATGGTGAAAGCAATGAATGCATGTTGTGGTCTGCGGGTTAGTGAAGCTGGCTGGTTGTGATGGTTTCTTTTGAGGAGAGTGGCTGAGGGACCTCAACAGTTTGTTGTGTAAGGGATTTTGTTGGCCCACAGAGGATGTCAGTTTAGATTTGTATTGGCTGGAAATTTTTACTTTAGGATGTCCGTCCTGAAGACTCCTTTTCTTTGCATCTGAGTAGAAATCTGTTAATGGTATTTGACTGGCTAGGAGCTGTATTGAGCAAGTGGTGCAGTCCTTTGTGAATTGGAATGGGGGATATTGAAGTGGTTTCTGCCTCTCCTTTTACTGTCTGTAGGCAGGATGGCATTGCGGTAATCACCTCAACCCAGCTTAATTTCTCACAGAATATTTCCTCTCTCTCTCTCTCTCACTGTCTCTCTGCCTGTCTCTGTCTCATAGTCTTAACGCCTTGCCTCACGCTGTCTTTAATCCAATTTCCTTTTCCTACTAGTTTTTCCCAATATATTTGCATATTCCCCTTGTGATGTGAAATGAATTGAGAAGAGACCAGATCTCATTTTTATCGGTAATTTGTGACTGTGGGGCTGTTTATTTAAATGGAAAACAATTCCACAAAAAGCTCTCTGCATTTATTCATTTAGCAAAACAAAATGCCTGTGGTGATTGTGGTTAATTTATTTATTTACTTTTTCATGCGCTTTAGAGCACATTTGTTGCATGTAAGCATGTAGAGAATTCTATGAATTTGTTGGCATTTCTGTGCTTGTGGTAAATGTTTACAATGCTGCCTTCAGGATCCGTAATCCCCTGAAGTGGAGATTCTTAGATTTGCTGCTTTTGATGTGGTACAGTGAAACTGTAACAGCCTACAGCATTTGATTTCTGCTCTGTAGTGTCTCTGATATCAAATGGATGTGTCTGAAAAACATACACCCCTGCTGTCCTTTTTGTCTCTGCTCCTCATATGGAGCTCAACCCTGTAGGAGGAAAGGAAGGGTGTATTGGCACGAGAGCCAGGGTTTCTTTAAGATGGAATGAAGGCGAGAGCAGGAGCAGGGAGTGAAAGGAGGTTACCCTACTGTATGTGTACAGGAGCCATTAAAAAATGATACAACCCACTAGCACTGCTGTTAGTAGCGCAGCAAGGTCAGGATGAGCTGCGCTGCTGATGGTATGGCCACAGAGCATCGCTTCAAGATCTTGGGCGTTTGGCAAACCAAAGGAGAGATAGCAAAGATGGGATGTGGGTTTGGGAAGCATGAAGGGAGAAACAAATTAGCATGATGAAAAGAGTGTGTAAGAGATGTGTGTCTGTGCGTGTGTGTTTTGTATGTGTGCATACTGTATATGATGTGTTTACTGAAGATAAAGGGCTGCCAGATCAGAGGCTGGGAGTTGTATACTGCTGATGAGAAGCCAGCTTGGGGAAACATAGTTGTCTGAGGATAAGAGAGGGCAAAAGTGAGAAACTATCAGAGTGGCGGGGTGCAGGAGGGGAATGAGTTGTGCATGTACTCTACCCCATAGTGCAGAGCGGATGGCTACAGGGCACAGAGGGTGGGGGAAGATATACTACGCTACAGCGGCGAAAAGGCCAAGATGTTCTCGTATTTGTTTGAAAATTGTTGGGGCGAAAATGGAGAGAAAATGAGAAGAAAAGTATGACCTGCCCTTTGCAACGAATGCAGGAAGAGAACAAAAGGCAGAAGCAGCCAGAGTAGATTGTGTAAAATCTACCAGAAAAATTAGAGCGCGGAGGTGAGCGTGAGAGCGAGAGTGTGTGTGTGCTGGTATGCTGAGGTCACAGCAGGATAAGGTGTTTCTTCACTGTCTACATACAAAAATGATGCTGCTAGACGCTCGGACGGAATGAGTATCTGCATGCGTCTCTCCGTGACATAATTATAGTAAAAACCATCAATCAAAGGCCCATATAAACACACTTACGTTAGTATGTGTGTGAGGTGTTAAAGCAGCGGGAATGGAGTGTTATGCATATATTATAGCTTCCTGCAGATAATCCTGGGGACAGAGAGTTTATATCAGGGAAGGCGTCTGCATTATTGATGTCCATTACTGCAGACATTGTCAACTCCAGACATCAGTAGAGAGGTAGGTGCTGTCAACTAAATGTCTTGCTGACCTCCAACGGCACAATTTCCCAGAATGCTTTATTGCAATCTGCTGTCTACCTGAGTGATAAATGAGCACACCTTGCATGTCGTAGAAGAAACTTATCATCAGCTGAGGAGGGTCTGTGTTTATTAAGTCTCATCCGTGATGTGCTGACACCACCTGAGAGTGAGAGACAATTGCTTGAGATTGAGGGCTGTGTTGATATTCATTTAATTTGCAGCTATTGTGTCTGCTGATTGTCTAAATGTGGAATAATTTGTAATTACCACAGCGTTGAAGATTCTTTCGGTTTGCGAACGCTTTGTCATTTTCATACTTGCCAGTTCTCCCATCCATCTTAAGTTTTGTTTTGCCGTCACCTTTGCATGCAGGATACATTGTCTGTGGCATTTCCCCCCCCTGAGAGCTCAATTGATTTTTTGGTATTGATTAACCAGAAGCTGTTTTGCTCTCAGTCACAAAACATCACTTTAAACAACAATTTATATGTCGCTGAATAGGCTGTGACAGTCTGAGGCTGGTAGTCTACCAACTGGAGGAGAGGTAGGTGTGTGATTGAGTCGAAGCACTGATGGAACTGTCCTGAAGCACCCTGATGAATCGGCCTTTCAGATAAGCCCATCTATAGGCAAGACTGAGCAAGAAAAAATTGGAGCTTCCACTGGAGTATGTCATGGGAATTCAATGCTTTGCGTTATTTATCCGTTTGGTCTTGAATTTTGTAACCTTTTGTACCCAAAGGTCCAATTAACTAAGCATAACAATGGTTACAGCTCCACTCTGGCTCAAGCAGGCATTGATAAACATGCAGGACACAGAAGCGTATGAAAGCCTTGTTTGGTGAACTGTGAACAAGTTTTGTAATGCGGGCAAAATAATCACACAGTTGACCAAGTGGCCAAGTGGTGAGATATTGTGACATGCCAGTAACTTTGCTTTGGAGCACAGTGGAAATTGCAGATATCGTCTTTCACAATGTGAGTGTGGCTTTTGTTGAAAAGATTTAAATTTCTGCAGAGGAAAAAGAATAAGTGACTGCTGAACAAAAAGACAATGGTGGAAGGGAGGGATAATGAAATGTATTTCAAGATGATGTCCATCTTGTGCTTCAGTCATTTAATCAATTCAGGGAGACAGACAGACTACGACCTCATCATAGTTAGAGGATGGCTGATTACAGTAGCAGGTGTCTTTGATGCTGAGGAAATGTAGTGCCTCTCAGGGCTGATGAGAATCTAGTGGAGACAGTCGGCTGCCAAGCGCTGTTACATAGATGATTATATAGATAGAGTATATAGATAAATATGCAAATAGGAGAGGAACCTCATCATGGTTGAGATCAAAAAAGACTTTGTACAAAAGACTTTTGCTTCTTTTATGATCTTTCTTAGAGTGCTTATTGTTCTCATTTGTTATGTTCTCCCCAGCTGTTTGGATATTCCCTTTATGTCTGAACTAATATATGTTTGTGTGCCAAACTACCGTACTGTGTGAGTTCTCGCTAGAACCAGAGTATGTGCACGTTGCATCGTTCTCTCTTTCCATCTTCATCGGCTTAACCCCATGAAATAATCTGACCATATGGCCTCTGCACTCTCATGATGTCCTGAGAAGGATGGGATGCTGATGCTGTGTCATTAGGACCAGTCATCCAGTGGAAACACATAGACACGAGCCATTGGAAGGCATTAAGAAAATGAGAGCAGAGGGTCCACTACAGTCCTCATAATCATTTATTTCTCAAAAATAAACAGAAAAGAGCAGGATGGGATGTGAAAGTCTTTTTTTCATCCAAAACGTTCACTGAATTGTTGTTCATTGACTATATCACTGGTAATTATTCAGTTATCGATTCCTAATTATGGATGCCCTTTCTGGCCAGACACGGCAGTTGCTATTTAATCGAGTAATATCAATAATCAATTGCATGAATGCCCATTAATTTTCTTTTGATGTAAAATCTCTGAGTAAGAAATTACTTCCAACACAAAATTGAGGGTCTGTCCCTAAACGTTTACCCCATGAATAATCGCGTGTTCAAAGTTATGAATGAGTCAGTCACTCATGGCATTTTAATATTTGGATTTATTGCGACACTATGATGTATTTGCGCTAAATTCTTAAATTAAAGTGACATTTAAAATCAATCGTTTCAATTTTACGACATAAGTATGGCATAATCATAGATTTCTGGTTGCTCCGATTCCAGAAATTGTGATGAATGATAATGAGGTGGGGATGTTTAACACAAGGCTTTGATGACTTTACCTCTTTTCATTCGCACACAGTGGGCGATAAACATTAATCTTTTTTAATCTTGCTTCTTTGTTGTTAATGATAGGAGATGAAGGTTTACATTGGACAGACAGTTCACTGGATTAGATAGCTAAATGAGGACTTCATCCGCATCCTCCTTTCCTCTTCCCCATTACCAGTAAGCCATGACGGTTGTACTATATCTCATGCACTGTGTATGTGTGTGTGTGTGTGCAGTTTCAATCACAAACAGACAACAGAACAAACACAATTACTGCAGTGTGTGTTTTGTTGGTGTGCATTCATGCAAGTAGTCAGAAATATTGGAGGAAGCTGAAAGTGATGCATGTTGATCCTGCTGTACACTAATACTCTTCCATGGGAATATACTCTATTCAATACATTTTTGATCATCTTCAAAGAACAGTCTAAACAGTCAAAGGATCTACTCAGAATTCCCCCTTCCCTGGTGTCCTAAACAAACAGACTGGGGTTGTGGTCCCAGTGATAGATGAAACTGTCTCACCCATACACTGTGGCTTGTTTTCCCATTAAACCTGTGTGGCTCCATCTGTGTCTCCTGCTTGGCCCTAGACTTATCTTGGTGTCTGTGCATTCGTTTATGTGAGTGTGCTTGTGTCTGATCGTGTGTGGGTTGTGTATGTTTGTGTGGCTGTTTGCCTATATACTGTATATGTTCCTATGGAAGGATATTGAAAGGGCTCTTGGGACAACCCCCATCAATCACTAACTCAGAAGGAAATGGCAAGAGGGACGGGAAATGGAAAGAGAGATGGAGGTTGCCACAAGAAGCACCATTTGGAGAAGGGGGTGAGAGGGAGAAAGGGGAAGAGTGAATGAATGGATGGAACAGTCTTGACTGGCTCTGATTGAGTTGGGTAGTGTAGTTTATATCCTTTAAAGATAAGGTTAGGCAGGACTGCGCAGCAGCCTCCTCCCCCTGTAGCTTCAACTGAGTCTGATAATAAGAAAGCATGAATGGGGCAAATTGAATTAATGCCGCGGCACACCATAAAAGCCCTAACTATAATGCATTTTAAAATCCTATAATGAGCAGAGAGCTAAAATAATTTCACACTCCAGTGAGGAAGACAGGCCTTTAACAGATTTTGGGCCTGGCTGAAACAGCCTGGGCTTTTGTCATTTAATGTGACTCTAGGTGCTATGTCAAAATGATACTTACTCTTACTTCCTGCGGTACAGCACGTTGAGGCAAACTTAGTGAATAACCCATACAAAATCCTGAAGCACACACACGGAGTGTGGTGCAGCTGCTTGCTTGCTGATGTCTCGCTTCGGTCAGTTTTACAATTTGGAAGTAAAACAGAGTTGCCGAGAGGGCACATCTGCCATCAAAGCACTCCCTCATTACTCTCCATTAACAGCCCATTCAGGGCGGGGGGCAGCATGACCTGGACCTTATCCCGCTTCTGTCCACGCACACAGGGATACAAAAGAACAGATGTGTGCATAAATGTGCACAGAAGTGTAGCACACACTTTATTTATCCAAACTGAAATGCACTCGGTCTCCCATAGTCATCATTAGAATGAAATTACCTCTCCATCATCAAACCAGAAAAACAGAGCACTCTGACATACACTAACACTAACAGACGGGGGCTGATTGAGACAAATGACTAAATGAAAGCCTCTGATATGGATCCCATTCTATCTCGAATAGAAGACAGCAAGAAGACAACATCTATGTCCACTCCCTCTCTCCCCCTCCCTTATCTTCTGCATTTTTCCCCCTTTCAGTTTCCATTCCTCAAGGATTTTTCAATCTTATGCCTGTGTTTCTTCAAAGTTCTTACACCTCCCACTCAACACCAGGCTTAATTTTCCCACATAAACACACACAACCTATGTTGAAACACAACTGCACCACACTGACGTGCACGAGAACATGCATTTAAATAACTGAATGCTCAAAACAAAGGAAAACTTAATAACTTCTTCACCTGACACTCACTTGTGCACAATCATTGCACGCAGTTAATGCACAGTACACTAGAATATTAAAAACCTCCGATTCCTGCCTCCGATAGGCTATACTCATAGGTATTGAAATACTGTACCGGGGATCACCAACTGGCAGACTGCAATCTGGATGTGCAATAAAAAAACAAGTAATTTTGATTATATCAGTGGTGGATGAAGTATCTCAAAGTTATACTTGAGTAAACATACAGATATCTAATTTAAATGATTTTGTTACAAGTAAAACTGTGCCATCAAAAAAGATACTAAAGTAAAAGTAATGTAGCTACTGACTTTAATTTACTTGTATTTGGATGATAGCTGTATTTAATTATTGAAAGTAAAATAATGTCTTATCCTCAATGTGGCATTTATACTTTGTAATAGTCCTCATAAAATTGTAATCTCACCCAACACTCCATATGCTTTTGAGGTAAAAGGCGACCATGGGGAAAAGCAGTTACCAATCACTTCAATGAAGCTTTTCAAACTTTATTTAAAGATGAGCTTGAACTTTGCAGGGCACATTAAATGCGTTAGTCTTTCATGAGTCCTCTATGTAGTTTTCTGTTTAAACCTCACAGTTTCAAGAGAAAGAAATTCTAAAACTTTGAGTAAATCTGTCACGTAGGCTACAGTAAGAAGTCAAATGGATTAAAACGACCAAAACTAAACCTATAACGCAGTCGTTTTTTCTTTTTCTTAAGTCTGTCTCCCTTTCTATGTTATAATTTGTTGCGTAACCAACTTGTTTTGACAAAAAACTTTGAAGTACAAGTTTCCCTTCATGTATGTAATTAAGAAAAAGTAATAATTGCCAACAATAAATATAGAATGCACAAAAGTACAAAGTTTTCCAAAAGACACGTGAGAATTGTAGTGGAGCATTTTCACTGTCTCATTTTACCCCACTAGTCTGGATAATAGTAGCTGTGTGATTTTGAACAGGCGGTCCCGGGCAGCTCAGTAGAGTGGACCTTTAATTGCAGCGTCTTGTACAGTTACAAGTTGTGGCGCGAACAGGTTAATTAACAGGACCCGAACGTGACATGGCCTAGCCGAAACAGGAAAGAATTGACTCAGAAAACGGAACGTTTAAAGACGAATGGACTCTCGAATCTACATTCATTCGACAGTAACAACCACAGGACGACCATTGTGTCTTAAATGTACAGAAACGGCGGCTATTATAAAAAGGAGCCACATAAAGCGCCATGACGAAATGAAACACCGGCACCTGCAAGCTGTCTGAGGTAAGAACACGGAGAACAAATTAGCTCCGAGCCCAGCATGAACGCTCAACAAATGTCCTCTACATACAGCTGTGAAGCAGCACTCTCAGCAATAAACATTATCAAAACAAAATATTGTTCAACAACCGATGAAAACTTGCATGCCTGTTTGGGAATTGCACAGACGCCATTCATGCTACGGTTTAAAAATGCTGACTCGGAAAGCCAAACGTATTTTTTTTTCCCCCCGAGTGATAAAAGGAATGCTAAAGATAAAATGTGAAAATGGGGCTGGTATTTTTTTTTTTATTCCATTTATTATTTTATTCATGTTTTTCATGGACACATTTTTTAAATTAAAATACAGGCTTTGTTGTCCTGTGTCACGTGCTCGTGTTATACCTCTTGTTATCAAAGATGTGCATTTTTACAGGCCATTTTCAGAATGTCTATTAGTAAGAATGTAAGAGAGAAATTTCTGTATTTTCAATTCTATAGCTTCTTTTTATTGAAAAGTTAAAAAAGATAGACTGAAACTGCCACAACTTGTTTTGTTGTCTCAAACCTAATAGACTGGTGTAATAAACAGGGAATATATAATCCAACTCTGGACCTTCGCTCTGTGGGATGTTGAGAATTTTAGTTGACCACCCCTGCTGTATTCCATCTTGCAAAGTGTAAATCTGTTTGGATTAACTCTCCTTCCCACCATTCTAAATGATGTGACTCTGCTGTGAAATGTATGCCAGGCTATGCATGTGTATTATTTTCACATCCATATCAGTTGTGAGTGGGTGGGTGCACCATGTGAGCTTTAGTGTGTATTTTTGCTACAATGTCTGTTTGGTTAGCGGTCACTGTATGTCCCCCATCATATATTTGAGAAAGTACACTCAACAACCAAGTATAATTACGCAGTCAGTTGTAAAGATAAAACACTTGACTACTAATGTAAAATGAGATGAGATGAACTTTAATAACCCCACACCGGGGGAGTTTTTATGTTATAGCAGCTCAAAGTACTGTTAGAAAAAATGGTGATTAAAATTTAGAGTAAAGACATAAATTAGAATAGAAGCAATTTAAACAGTGACAAATAATCCACAGCAAAGACACACAAACAAGAACAGAATGAAAATATGCAAATACAGAAATATGAATTCAACAAAACCGTAAATAACTATTGTACTGTACTTAATGAATATAATAAGTATGTTTCAATATAGTTAAATATCAAATTATTTTTAGCTATAATTACCAAAAACAGAACTTTACACATTGACTATTACATACCATACATTGCACATATTACATATAGGACACTAGGATACAGTATGTCATGCTGGCGTTTAAGAGTCCGACAGTGGTTGGAATGAAGGACCTGTGGGCGTTCTGCTGCTGAAGGAGCTGCTTAGTACTAATGTACTACTTCTTCCAGCTGTATTTCACTTAATAATTCCCAGCCTGAGACTCAATGAGAACAAGGATTAAAGACTTCAGCTATGAGTAAGAACAGAGTTGTTATAACCTAATAACCAATTTAGCAATCGATTTTGGCTTCCAATCGATTTTTATGCTTCAAGGTATGATTCTCCCATGCCTAATGATTTGTCTGCAGCCTTTGTTATGGAGCGTTTACCTCCATATCTACAGTAATCTTACATCTGCGCAAAATTTGGTTTGCTTGGACTAAGATAAAACACAAAAAGAGATCAAGAATTTTCAGACATCTGAGTCTTTGACAATTTGCCTCAGGGAACACACACAGCAATATTGTATTTTCTTATAAAATACAACGAGAACGCTAATTATCTTGTATTCAAAAGCTACCATGTGAGTATAACATTCATGCTGTAGAATCTGTTGTTTGTCTTCAAAGTTGTATTGATTATACACCTTAGCTAATTGTTGCTAATGGTGACACTGTAACTGTATTGCAGCGTTTCATTCCTCTCGCCTGCTTAAATAACTACTGGTATCACTAGTCCAACCTTTACTCTTATACTTTTCATAGCAGTTAAAGGAACACCATGACATTTAACATGTTACTCACACTCAAATGTGAAGTTTTGATGTCCATTTGAAGAACAGAGATGTAATTCAAAAGATTGGATTGGGTCCAAACTCAAACGAAGAAAGCATTTAAGAAGAAAAGGTTAGCCTAGATCATGCAACACCAAAGTTATTTCTCTTTTCTTTGCTTTTTTTCTTCTCCGATAAGTAACTGTGACAAATAAGCAAACATAAAGACAAAAACAAACTACAATTGTGCATTTATTTAATCTTGAACATTTTATTTAATCTTGAGTGATTACAGTACAATCAATCAAGAAGAAAACATGAGAAGCCACATCATCATGTAGGGAACACATTAATGATAAATGGTAATGATTCCCATAAAAGCAAGTGGTTATCACTGTTTAAAGGTTATTACTTGCCAACACCGACTATACTCTATGTAGCATCTGCTTCTGCAGCAGCAATATAGATGAATACTAACATGCAGCATATTGGGAAAATGTTAATGCAGTATAATTAGGCCGTATCTTGCGTACATGAATTTTTATAAATTGTATAAATTTATGCTGACAGTAAACCAAATAAATGTCACACTCACATCTGGTTCATGATACATCCTTATTTTATATATCCTTTCTCCATCATCACACATTATACCATTTCATTATTTTTAAACATGGTCCTTATTGCATTGTTTTAAGGCTTTGAGTATTTGCTGTCTCTTTTCCTGAAATAGTTACATTCTGCTTGGCGGGCTATGATTATTAATTAGTGCTAACTTTATAGTCCTAAGCAATACTGTTCAGCCAAGTATGTTCATATTTGAGCTGTACTGTGCATTAACCTGCTTTTTAAAATTGTTTGACATTGCAATGTGCTGCCACACCACTGATTTCAAGGACAGGTCTTCTTGCTGCTTTAGTATTCCACAGGAGCTGTGCACTGATTTTACACAACATGGATTTGTGACAGCAACTCATGCATTAACCAAAGATGGGTTACACAATATTTATTGCTTCTACGTACTTCTGTTTTAGGTCAAGCAACCCTGTCTACGGATGAATGATTGAATGAATTTCATATCCAAACAAAAAGAAAGAAACAAAACAAGAAAGAATGAATAGACAGGCAATAATTTTGCAATTGTGCTCCGCAGTAAAAATTTGACCTGACCCTGAATATCTACCGAGTTGCCCTAATAATCTAACTACAACCCTAATTAATGCATTTAGTAAATGCATCATACTGTAAGTGAACTCAAGCTGCCAACAACCTGTGATAAGTGTGCTGTTATGCCTCTGAAAAATGCTTGCTTCCTTTCAGGTTTGGCAGACGGCTCATTTAATCAAACAGGGAATTATAAACAATTCAGTTGCTCTATGAAATCTGACTGTGTCTCATTGTTGCTCAGATTTGACATCCAGGTACAAAATGTGCTTGGAAAGTACAGCACCTCTACTCAGTGTGTCTACCCAAAATTCTAACCCTTACCCAAATTAGTGTCAACTTAACTATGTTAAAGTCTGTAGGGTTATTGAGCAGGTTAGACTTGTGCAGTTATATATTTGATGCATATCAGACTGTGAGATGTACGTTATATTTTGCTTTGGACAGCATAGATCACAAGTTGAAGGAGCTTTTACGTTAGTAACATGGCAGCAGTCTTGTTCCCACACCAAAATTGCAGCAGTAAAATCCTCCACTGGATCGATCAGCTTTTCCTCACGCCCACTATTTTTATTTTTTGCAGTTTCTTTTTCCGTTTGGATTTAGTTTCCCTTTGTTATTCTAGATAACCCCAGAGGGGACAGCTTGAGCCTTGGGGTCGGTGACCAGATATTTAATAGGCTGTAAGGCAAACACAAAACTGCTGCCTCTCTCACTTGTCAAACCTGCTCCCTTATCTCGTCTGATAGATAATTTCAATAAGAATTTCATCAGCTGGAAAGCTTTGGAATGACGAGGAGTGTTTCTGTTGTGAATTTGAGCAGGAAAGAAAGCTACAAGCCTGAATGCTCCTACATTGTGCCACTGTTGTCATGTTTAGTTATCGTGAGACTCAGTTCCTGCCACATCTAGGTTGCACACATACAACTGGAAAAGAGGCTTATAATAAATCCCTGGAGGGTGGGTGATGGACAGTGAAAACAAGTATGTATAAGTAAAAGCACCACAAGGGTTGCTCAGAAAAGAGAAACAAGCACCTGTTTGTACCAAACATCTCTGGCTGGTTATATAGTAAATTCAAAGAAACTGTCCAGACAAACTGAGTTGTTAGCAAAGAGGAACAAGACAATAACTTAGGCTTAAGTTCAATCACAAGACCAGACAGAAATGTTTACTCTTCATATGAAATGCCTCTCCAGTTTAAGCGTGTCAGGAACAGCGACCAGACGTTATTCTCATGTTTGGTGTGGGCGTAGTTCAGGACCGGGTTTTCACTGCGTTTCACAGTGGGAAGACCTGTGTCAACGAGGCTGCGGCATGCTGTAAAATGATGTTACCATTTCACAACACAAGTATGAACTGCACAAATGTTCTTATACTTTTTTGAATCCTTAGTATAAATAGTGTTATGTTGTACAATGGCTAAGTTACAACTTTATTCATCGATTTGCAAATGTTGAATGGGTTAAACCTCAATGTCACACGTGCATTTTGTTGAGAAATACTGGATGAAAACATAACATTTTTTTTTAACAAGAAGTATGACTTATTCACATTTGAAATTAGTTCTTCAAAATATATCGAATTTCTTCAAGATTCTTTATCTCCATGTTTGTAGGGAAGGAGAGGTTAACTGCTGGATTGAAGGTTTTATTTTTTATTCTTGGAGTTGAGCTACAAAGGGAGGATGAGTATCTTTTGTCAAAGACAACTACAACACGACTGAATGATCAGCCTCACTTTTTTTTTACATAAGGTCTGTGAGTCATATTATTATTACAAGTTCACTTTTGTAAAATCAAGCAATGCAAGGTATTTCTTTTGTTTGTTAAGCTATGTAAGGTATATCCTATAGTAGTCAACCTTGTAAAAACCTAACAATGTGGTCTAAACACCTTTTTCTGTTTCAGGGTCTTATTGATCAACCGCATTGAAAGTCAAATGTCAATAAGATGTCCTTTGTTTGAGAAGGATAAGACGAGAGAAGGTGAGGCATCTTTTATGTTGGATGGAGTAAGAATAGAGTTCATGTCACGGCTGATGTTGAAACACACCGGGCTTTAAATCTTTCAGCAATAATTCTAACATGTTCTCATTGACAGCAGAGAGGTATTTTAACACAAACAGAACAGACCACATTCGATAAAGTTCTCTTTCTTGTCATCACAAAGTACGAAATATGTTTGTGGGCTTAGATGTGATCCCAAACAATTCAAGTAATTTACTTTCATCCTGAACTCGCAACTTTATTGAAGTATTCCTCCTCTGCCATCTGTGATTGTTCTGAGGATTATTGTAATTTAAGTGTAATATAGACTATATAACTATTCGTAGAACTAAAGAACTTATCTCTTTCAAAGATGTTGATTTCAATTATAACAGTGTGCTCAAAATCATTTTCAGGTGTAAACTCACAAACGCAGCATTCTGTCAGCTATACGGCAAAATATGTGGATGTTTCACTAAAGATGAATTCAGATGATATTTTAAAAGATAAAACTGCAGCATCAAACAGCTCAGGTTGTGACATTGATACCTGACAGAAGCCGAAACAGGAAGATAAATATTTCAACGCAAACAGTCGATTCTAGTATTTCAATGAAAACAAACACCTTAATGCAATATTAATAGATTATAATCGATCTTAACTTTCCAAATCAAAGCAGTTGGCCTTTAGACTGCATTTGGATCCGTCAGTGGTTTTTACATCCTGAGTGTGCCAAACAAAATGCAAGTATTTGACGTTTCTACAAAACACTGATTTATGTTTAACACTTAAAAATAAATAAAATATTAAACACCAACATTCATTCATATATCTCCATAATGTGCATGCATTGCAACAACAGGACGATTGGGGTATGTATATACTTAGACGTCCACATTTAGTGAAGAAACCATGGCCCTCATGGCTCTTCGCTGTTAGATATTTAAAGTATTAAATGTTGTATACCTATGCATAGGTGTTATCTGTGGAAAGATAGCGCTCCATTTCTTTGGAACGTGGTCATGCAGTGCATACCGTTTTTAAGCCTCTGCATCAGAGAGAGCAGAGTTGGCCGACAATAGAATACTTAAAGTAAAATACTGTAAACATTGGAATAAAAGCCAGCTGTCTCAAATAATCTCAATAATAGCTGGGGAAAAAAAGGGAAACAAACAAACAATCATAAGTTTGTTGTGCTTGCATTGTAATGGCTGTCATAGTAAATTTAGCCATTTTCACAGCACTAATTCCGTTACTACATTAACACAGACGTAGCATGCTGTTCTAGCTGGAGTTCATTTAGGGGGATTTTACTTGTCTTTTTCTGCTGTTGCAAACATTGTATTTCTTGCTGGTTTTTAACAATATCTATTCCCTGGAAGCCTTTGTCAATGTGCACCAAGTTCTGCAAAGTTCTCTCTGTTTTTAGAACGGCTTTCTGCCACAGTATTTGTGCACAGGGTTTTTAGCCCAGATGGAGTCATGCAATTTTGATTGAGGCCACTATGACAAAATAGCTGCACAGTCCAGCATTGTTCTTGGGATATGTGCTGGTATGTCACTAGAACATTATTACAATACACTGTAAGCATATGTGACAGTTTTGTTTAAATTTTGAAATGTTTCCAGAGAAAGAATGTCCTCTGTTTTGTACCCAACAAGACATTCATGAATGATGTAAATCTGTTCCTCTTCTTGGCTCAAGTGGGTTTTATCGCTCATTTTGACGTTGTTTACTTTAACATTTGGCTTGTTTGGTTAGCTTTTTTTCTGCATAGTACAACTATTTTACATGCCAGAGTCACATTGTAAAAAGCTAATCAAGAGATGTTTGGTTGTAGGCAGCGTTGATCAAAATGAAAGCGATTTAAAGGAAATTATGGAGCTGTGAACCCTCAGCAACCACTTCCACCATGACAGTGCACAACTAAACTCAAAGCACTCACCGCTTCTTTACTGAGGTTGTGCAAATTCCTGTACAATTTTGCTTGAAATTTTCTATTACAGGATCTGGTATTGATAGATTTTGGGGGAGACATCGCACAGTGCTCGGTGCTCCTGCCACAGTTCAATTTCAGTTCAAAGTTTATCCTCTTTTTCTTTAGACCACAAAACGTGTTTGGGTGCTGCAATCTTGACTGACTTCATTCTTCTGTGTTTTTCAAGGCTTTCTCATTGGTCATTTTTAGCTGTAATTGTCATTTTATTACGCGGAAACAAAAGATGTATGAAAATGTTCAGGAGCCCATAGGCCATTCGTAATATGACTAGTAATACGTCTCACACGATGCAAGTCGAAACATGAGCGTGAACAAATTTCTGCAGTTGGGAGCCCAAGAATCAAGCTAAAATCGCCCTGGCGTGTGGTCAGATTTATTCTCAAATAGAGCCGCATTTGTATAGCAGAAAATGTTCACAGATGCAAGGATTTCTGTTTGTGCACGCAGTGCCAAAGTAATAAGTGTACTTACTGGGGCTTAAACTCTGGGCCATGGTGTTTGAGGGTTGAGCATGAGAGATGAAACGGGGCCCCTCTCTGTAAATTCTGTATAGTATGGCAGCTTGTCTGGTGAGCAGCGTGTGCCATAATAATATTGGCTGAAGGTGGGTCTGATGCATTACTATACCAAGCTCCAGCTCAGTGGCCAAAAAGCCATGTTCATGAAAAGTAAATTGGTCTGTGGAATGCCATTGCCTTTCTTAAGTGCATGTTTCATTGTCAGCCAATGTTGAAGTGTGGACCTGGACCCATAGATGTAGTACATTTTTGTCTTTGTAAGAAAATAAAAGAGGTGTTGAAGAAAATTTTCAATATAACGGAAACCTTGGTGGGTGATTTCAGTGAATAGTAAGCTATGTGCATCCGTGGTTGCCATTCAATGCAAGCATGTGGAGTCTATAACTACAACGTCATGCTTATGTTTGTCTATAATGTGTTTCTGAATATGTTATTCCAATAGCATTTCACCATATTAACTGTACCACAATCCTTTTGGTACAATCACACTGATGCTGTTCATTGTGTCTAAAACCCTTTATAGTATGTGGTAATCTATGCACTATGCAGTAGACAATAATGTACGTCCAACTAATCTAAAAATATGGTAGCAAGTAGGCGCTAATACAAGCCTGATTGCCTTTTAGATGTCCATCATTGCAAAGATGTATATTTATAAAGACAATTATGCACAACTTCAAGATATATTGTATACCAGTGGTAATTTTTCTAGGATGAACATGCATGCATGCATGTATGTGTATTCATGTGGTTTGTGTGTCAGCCCTCCTGAGTATGTGTTGCCAAGATGCCGGAGTTAATAGATTTTCGTCCCCGGTGCTCAGTGTGTTGATCTCCTGCTGACAGCCTCTCACTCTGCTTTAAGCGTAGAGAGTTGGGATTGGAGTGGGGGGACAGTTTACAATAGAGCCTCCTCAACACAGCAAACATTTGGTTAATGTACCTTATTACGCCCCCATTGAGCTGATTTTCACTTTCCGTTCACAGGCTGCTAAAAAAGCACCCCTGGAATTCCATGTCTCTCACGGGCTATTGATATTTATGCTTGCAGACACAATTTATTTAATTCCACAATGAAATATTTGTATCCTAATGTCCTTCCTCACTGGATTTAGGAGGAATAAGAGATCCACATAAATCTCCTTTGATATTAATTATGTTCAACCTAATTTTTTCCCTTGTGATCTGTGCTCTGCTGCTGTATGCTTTCTTAGCAAACACGGTTGCTCCCAAAATCCACTGTTGTGCTATGCTCTTTCCCCACATATTCTGGTCTACCTAGCGTTAATTTAGTGGGTATCACACAGTTCCAATCTCCATGTATCCCCTCTTCCTCTGTCTTTGTAGATATTTGTGTTCCTCTGTCTTTCTTTCAATGTGCGCTCTCTTTTCCTCTTATCCACTTCACACACAAACTCAATATCCATGTACTGTGGCCAGTCTGTATGTGCACAGAAATGCTCCACACAACTGGCCCCCCCACCCCCCAGCAACAAGCCACTTAGCAGCTTTATATAGCAACTACCCAAGGAGAGGATTAACAGCAGGAAACATCAACAGAATGGCTTGCACAGATATGGAACACACACTCATGCATAGCACACATAAAAACACTCATTGTACTCACTGAAGCTCAGCCAGCCACACACAGCGCACTCCTCCCATCCATTTTATGAAACATTATTTTATCAGTCATCTGGCAGATGCTCTCATCCTTAAGGGATTGTAGTGTATAGACTAGCTTTTCATCAAACAGCAGAACGTATATTTGACTTTTGCACATCCATTGGAGCCTGTGAAGCTTTTGCTTTGTCCACTTGCTGGATCACATCTCTTGTCTTTGTCAAATGAGGCAGGTAGTGGGGAGTTTTGTGGTCATGGGATCACTCATCACTCACCGCCGTTGTTTGTTTATCTCACAAGATCAGAGAGATATTGCACACGTATGCAACCTTAAAACAGGCTGCATGCACATTCATTCATTCATTGACCCAAATATACACACAACTGGTTGCTCACCTACACCTAAACAAAGATACACACATACACACACTAGAACATTCTTCATTACCATTCCAGAGCTGATAGGCTCTAATTATCTGCCTTGGCTCTGATTAGTCTCTCTGTAACAAGCTAATTAGATGGAGCCTTGTAAAATCATCACCACCATTACCACAGAGACATATCTGGGAAAGACACCAACAAGCATGAGGCAAGGAATGTATTTTGCTCTGCTCCCCTCAAAGACTTGATAGTCAACTAAATGTTAAGTGCAAGATCTCTTTGATTAAGTGTCTTTTAAACCCTCTACATCGGAATTGAGTCTTTATCCGTTCTCATTATTCATCACGAAAGGATTGTTCCCTCGCACTGAGCCAGATGATCTGGCTTAAATTGCATAAACTGCTGCTGTCGCATTTTAGGAGATAGCATCTGAGCATTGATTAGTTTCTCTGCCCCCACGATACAGTGGCTATTTATCCAAACGAACTACCATCACACCCAAGTCAGAACTTTTCTCTCCACAGAACAACTTTAAAGCCTGAGCAGAAAGCTAGATTAATTCTCTTCCCTAGCTTCTTCCTCCCTCTGTTATTATCCCTCTAACAATCCTTTTAGGAGCTGTCACACACTTTATAGCTATTGTGTTTCAGTCGTGAACACTCCAGAGTTAGCCTGGAGTTGCGAGAGACAGTGGGTTTTTTTTTCATCAAAATGTATCTGAACTGTAAGACAGAGAAAAAAGAAGCCAGAAATATGATCTTACTGTTTGATTTTTGTTACCCAGCCCAGTTAAGCAAACACTGGGTGCTGTAAAAAATATATTATTGCTGTTCATTCTGTCGGAAGCCTTGATATCATGTGCTATAGTTTAATAAAACTTACCAGAGCAGCTGGTGATGCCAAATAAGGCAAATGTACTACATGTAGCTATATTTATTATTGATTTACTGCAACATCTGAAGGTGTTTTTCACAGAATATTTGGGAAAACCTTTTAAATGCAGACACACCATGTCTGTTGATCGGTGCTCAGGTGGATTGGAATTTCGTGCTGCTTCAGTCTTAAAAAGTACATACAAAGAATAGCCTCCGGTCACACACAGGAGACCTGTTACATAATAGGATTTGAAATCCATGGTTACTTTTAGCTCTTAGGTTACGACTGTCGGCTCTGTGTGTAGGTGCAAAGAACAGAAAGAAAGAAAGGAGACACATGTCAGCTGTGTCAAGTGTGTGCGCATGTGTCTGGATGTGACAGTCTGACTTGTGTCTATATCACATCTTTGTGGTTTTATCCTATTTGTGTTTTGTGTGTGTGTTTCTGCGTGTATGTGTGTGTGTGTCCAGGCACTTTTTTTTTCTCTTCTCTTGGGTGAGGCAGATGGCCTCTGTGGATCTCAGCCTTCTGAACTGGTTGGCAGCTCTTCTGACATTCCTTCATGCCGTGTTGACACAAGATCACAGCCAGTGTTTGCAGAAATAGTGTCTTCGCTTACAATTCTGTGACTTGCTCCACTTTGCAGGAATAGATTCTACTCAAAACGTGTCCTAGATTGGTGCTATAACAGTGTTAGGAGTGTTGTGCTCAATGTCTAACTTGTATATGTATTGTGTTCTTGAATGTTTTTTTTTTTTTTACTGAATAATGTGGATAATGATCCTTGCTATCGGTCGCAGGCATGCTCCACTCCTGTCATACAGAGTGTAATGCAGTTGTATGCCACTTTTCCTTGGCTACTGCTGTGCTCTGTTGCTGTCTATGCAGGCTCAGGGTGAGAGAGTGGGTAATTGGATTCTAGGAATCTTCTTATTCACTTCACTGAAGCAGTGTCCCAGCGACAAAATGCCTGCAGCCATAAGGTATCATCCCTAGGCCCCTGTGGGAAGATCAAGGTAGCTTTACATAGTCTTGGTAGATGAGACTTGGGCTGAAGCACTGTCCCATGGGAACCTTGGTGTCTCAGTTGGAGTCCTGATGGTGGATGGATGGATCACATCATGTCCACCAACCTCCACCATGTTCCCAAACAGCTACTCTGAAATCCTATTTCCAGCAATCTCCAAAGGCTGGCAGCTGTGGAGAAGAAATGTGAGAGGGAAATGGAAAATTTTAAATTGCTACTTTAAGATAGTGTGGTAATAGACCTTACTAAACAATTGTTGTGCAATAAGAATGAATAGAAATCGTATCTTGCAGATTTAAGCATTCATATTTATTCTGATGCTCCAGCATTTTGTTTTTTCAATGACTTAATATCTCTCATACAGCCCTCCTGAACTGTCAGCTGACTAGAATTTGTCTGCATTTTGGATGCCTTTGAGAACTTTATCTCCTGTTTACTCTACAGTTACATGACAGCTGTCACTTTCAGTAAACATGGGTTCATCACTCCCTCTGCATTATCCCCCAGGTCCCGATTGGTACCTGAACAAGGTGAAGCTGAAGATTACTGATGTCAACGACAATGTGCCCGAGTGGAACATGAAGCCGTACCCTTACCTGGCTGTAGTGTCCCCTGAGGCCGCCGCAGGAGTTTTTGTCTACCAGCTCCAAGCTCGTGACGAGGATGAGGACAAAAGTGGTGAAGTGGAGTACTTTTTGTCAGATGGTAAGCTTTCTGGTTTCTATACATGTGCAAACAGGTTAGATGGACATTAGGGGAGTCGTGAAATAGCCTGTGCTTTTGTTCAAATAGGTTGACAGACTTGGGTCTTGGATATAAATAAAGCCCGTCAGACACCAGCACAGTCATTCAGTCAGAGCCACTGGCATTCACACATCCATTCAGTCATACACTCTTTAGGTATCCATTAGATTCTCCAGCAGTCACCCTCTCTCTCTTGCTCTCTCCCACACATACACACACACACACACACACACACACACATACATACTCACACGCAAACACACACAGACATCCATATACACAAAGACAGCCAGGAGCCTTCACACATTTGTTTATTCACTTATCTTGTGCTTGTGCTCCTGCCTATCTGTCTGCTTGTCTATGTTTCATACACACACAGTCATATAGACGCACACACATACACAGTGGGCTGTTGGAAGTCTGCCACAGAAGTAGACCCCCTGGTGGTTGAGAGGATAGAGGTTTGTTGGCATGTCAGAGATTGGGGGATGTACTAATCTCCCCTATGGGGGTTTACAAAATACTTCTGACTTTTCTCTGACAGCATTAGTCCATCTTGCAGCTCCCAGATGTGAGTTAAACCACAATTACTACCAAATACTAATAGTCTCTATGATCACACTGAAATCTCTTATAAGCACCCAGGCTTAACTTTATCAGATAACAAACGTAATCTAGACTTAATTTCAGGATTTTACATTTATTTATTTAACCCACTCACTGCTTGCTTAAAATTGAAAACCTGGGGAAGATGAGATATCTGACCTTTTGGGAAGTGAAGTCTGTTTGTCTGACCCAGTTTTTATTTATAGCAGGAACAGGGTGTGTGGTTGACACACTCAGGTATCAGCACAACCACATTTTTGTTGCATTTTGCACTTTATTCAGAAGAACGAGTACAACTTTTGGGCCTTCCAGAAAACAAGCTATGCATGCTGTTGATATACTCAAGCACATGTTTATACTAACTAGCAGCCTCCATGTTTTCAAATTTGGATTTGTGGATTTGGACCACATGATTTTCCTCTGGAGTTTATGGATACTTGGCTCCTTTTACAGTTGCTTGACAGTAGCTCAGCTATTTTCAAAAGAGTGTAGCTTGTTGAGTAATTTATTTTTTCCCCCACAAATATTGCTGTAGCATAGCAAAAGACTTGTCATGCGTGGGGGACTCATTGATGTTATTGAAAACACACACTGTCATACTTACCCATGAACATGGATGCATGAGTGCCTGCATCAGTCTTCCTGCTTACCTTGTTTGGCCTTATGGGACATGTAGTCACTACAAACACATTCATCACAATGTTACGTGGTTGTGATTCCCCAACAATATTGGTCTTTTTTTCTTTTTCTTTTTTTTTTGTAACCTTTCAGACGCACACATTTGTGTGCTTTTATTTTGCAAATAGAATAACAGGACCTTTTTGGGGAGATGCAGTAATAGCTATGGAATACACTGCTGAAACGAATAGAGATTTAGATATTATTAAGAAATACGTTTTCTGAAAGTGAAACAGAACACGTTTAAAAGTGCTGATTGAAGTAGCTTCAATGCAGTTATCGTCTTGTTTTCGGAAACCTGTAGTGTAGGCAATTATTAAGAGTAGCTTGGCAACAGTTTAACTTCTTACAATCATGGGTGGTGTGATGCTTGTAAAGTTACTGTTTGGCGTTTTCCAATCGTGTATGAAATAATCATTTACCAATGACCAAAACCAAAGCTTTTCCCTGGTGGCTTTAATGTGATCAATAAACCATATCATAGATCACCGACATAAGACAATGTGTCGTGTAATTAATAAAACATCAGCGGTGTTGGTGCTCTTTCTCCACATTCTGATTGTGGAGAAGATGAATTCTGGAGATTACCTACCAGTTTTAAACTCATGTATGGTTTTGAATGAAAATGTCCTTTTATTACTCCATAGGTGGTGATGGCTGCTTTGTAGTGGACAAGAAGACAGGCCAGGTGGTGACCACAGGTCTGGTCCTTCAGAAGGGCAGAGAATATTTGTTAAGTGTGGTGGCCCTCGATGGCCTGGGCACTCGCAGTGTCCCTGCAATGCTTTCTGTGGTGGCAGGAGCCAGAGCACCCCAGTATACCAATACTACTTATGTCATCTCCATCCCAGAGAACACACCTGAAGGACAGCCGTGAGTACAGAATGCTTTACTGTTTACATCATGAATGTTGGTGTGAGTGAGCTGACATGAATTGTGCAATTGTGCAACACAGGCAAAAAAATGTGTCAGGATTTCCATGCCTTTCAAGGTAAGTCAAATATTTGATTGTAGTTGGCTATTTTAAAAATAAAATCACGTGCTTGTTACACAATTGTGTTTAACTGAATGATTTTCCTGTAGTAAAACGGCTTTTGCTTTTATCAAGACTTGGTCTACTCGTTTGTTTTTCACTGCATTCTTTATTTCTGCTTCCCTGTACTGTCAGTCACTCAATCATTCGTTCTCTGACTCGTACTAATGCTGTTGTACACAATAATATGCAATAATAATAACCTGTTTGAAACATCAAAACCCTAAATGCACTCAAATGTCCCTATACACACATGTCTACCCCAAGAAAACTTGCTGATCTGTTGATTATTCATTATTAATATTCATTTGTTCACAAGAGTGCAGTCAAGCATAAATTGAGATCTTCATCACATGCCGTTAGGGAACGCAATCTCCCTTATCCATAAAAACAAACAAACATACCAGGGGTAATAGTATTACATTATTACAGAGAACTGACAAGTACTGATTGACTGTGTTTATAGCACTTAGCCAATGGGCCATACAGTATTTGATTTCATTAGGACACAGTGCTGATGTAGGAAAAATGGAAGTCGATTTTAATTCTACATGTGTATAATTGAAATCAGATAGTAACATTTTTCTTGTTTTTACCCCTTTCATCCTCTATTGTACAGCTTCCTATCAGTGGCTGCCATTTCTTTCCAGCAAAAGCCAATCAGCTACAGTCTGTTGATCAATCCCAGTAGCCTTTTTAGCATCCGGCAGGACACTGGGGAGATCAGTCTGACAAGGACTCTAGATTATGAGAGTGACCAGCGACGGTACTTGCTGATGGTGCGAGCCAGTGAGGAGCCTGGCAGCCTCAGCGCCGCCACTGAGGTTAGTCTAAATAGATCGCTGGAGCTGGTGTCGACGTAACAAAGAGCTTTTTGACTCTTGTCAACCAAGCTGAGGTGAAAAGTCTACAAAGCCTCTCCAATCATCCAGGTCACTGGGTAACTTGCAGTAATAGTTTAAGACATTTGGACTTGCTGTTTAGTTTTCGCAGATATTTCACTACACTTTGAAGTATCTTCTTCAGTTCTGAGTCAGTGGTGTGCTGTAAACTGAGCTGTCACACCTAGGGCCTTGTTCCTTCTTGTTTTATATCAGTCACACCACAGTTACATGTGAGTTATTGATGTCTTTGTCACAAGAATGGAGATGCGAACAACACTCAGCGTTTTGGTGTTCATGGCAGTAAGCGATAAGTGATGTCTTAGCCCACCATAACATCGCTTGAATCACCTCTTCCACTATCTGAAATACATAGATTCAGAAGAGTGTTCTTTCTGCTTTAGCTTTAGTAGTCAGCTGAGTGGTTGGTAGTGGTGTATAATCAATTGCAGTCCTTGTTGCATTTGATTGCATAGACCACAATGTTCTGTTTATGTTCTGGAGTTGGATCTTTGAAGCCTGCAAGTTTTTGTCCTAGTGTGTTGTTTGGTTTTTATGTGACATGGATGTAATGTTGGATGAGAAATATCTTCAAGACTAAACAGCAATTCCAGTTACTTTTAACAACTACTGCTCAATGAGCTAGGGTGAAATAAGCTGAGGTCCAATATGTTGTTTTATTATGACATCTGTCCCACAAGCATTTACAGTTATACTTGGATTAAATTGAAATGAAAACCATTGCGTGGTGATGTTGTCCAACTGGGCTTTCACAAAACTAGATAGCCCTGTCTCATCAAATGTTTTGTGCTTCAGATATTGCTTAGCAAAACTACATTAACTGCAATGATATAAACTTAGCACTGACCTATTGACACCAATTGAGTTTGTTACTGTCAGCAGTAATGCCTGAATGGTTTTGATGACTGGACAACGGGCAGGAAACGGGCATTTTCTTTAGTGTGTTTCACCCTTTGACTTCTGCTGCGAGCGTAATCCTGGTATCAGGATAATTTAAGAACTTGTCATTAGAACTCATAATTCTGATCATTTTACTTTTTTAACATTTGTTATCATTTAAATTATGAATTTAACAATTTTGTTACCCAATTATCATGTCAGGCCCCTATTTCACACAACATAGAAAGCCGGAAAAATCTCTTTATGTTCAGCTGTGTGTCGAAGAGCAGGAGATGGAGGCTGGGAAAACCTATCCCAGCTATTTTAGGACTATTACTCAGCTGTCACTATTCACTTTACACACTGCAGTGACAGGGAGCTTGTAGGGCGAGGGGGCTGCCAAGGGCCTTTGTGAAAAGCACACACAGCAGGACACACACATGCTCAAAACATTTCTATTTTTGACTCAAGAAGAAGAATTATGAAGGGGAAGATGAAGGATGGGATGAACAGATAATGTGAGAAACTATCAAATGTAAGGATTAAGTTGCAGATTTTCCTATGGCTGTCTCCGATATGTAAGAGTTATTAAAGAGGTACTAATTTTGTCTTCATCTCCTCTCCTCTCCTCTCCTCTCAATCCACCATGCTGGCACTAATCAGGTTCAGGTGTTGATAACGGATGAGAATGATTGTGTCCCTGAGTTCCTCCAATCCATTTACAGTGTGGATGGAGTTCCTGAGACTGTCACCACGGCAACATCCTTGCTGCAGGGTGAGACTCTTCTGACCCCATATTTTTTGTCCATCTGGTTCTTTTTGAAGTGAGGACAGGCAACTATCAGAAAGTCACTTTTCCACTGGAAAGCAGCAGATGTATTTAACACTTTGGCAGAAAGCCAGGACTGCTACAATAGCCTCAAATCACTATAATAGCTTATAGACCCATAACGCCTCCATCTTTGCATACTAAAAGCCATTACTGGACAGATTTTAGATCTGTAATCAGAAATTCAATTATATTCTCTAAAGAAGCCAATACAAAGATGCCATGCTTTTGTTTTGATTTATTGTGCGCTGTATGAATAATGGCATGTCAACGTATCCATTACCGCATGAAGTTACCTTCTAATTATCAATTACAAGGCCTCTATGTTGAGTGGGTTTATTTTGCCATTTAGAATTGCTACCACCATGGAAAGCTTTGCAGAAATAATCACCAAATGAAGCATGTCGTAAATGTGTGATCACATTTATTCTGAACAAAAGATGTTTTGCTCTTTTACTGCTACTGTCAAGATTATGCGTTCTCTGAAAGATTTTCTTATGAGCTTGGAGCTCAACAGGAATTTGGAAGTTTTCCACAATTTATTACATTTTACTCTGGCATAGCATGGACTGTGAGGTCACAAACTAAAGTTTTTTTGGGTTTTTTTCCACAAAAATGTTCTGGAGAAACACAGTACACTGATGATGTTTGTCTTTTCAGATGTGCCCCATGGGTTACTATAGATGATACATGAGAGTCAAATATTTGTGATGTGGTCTTGGCATGAAAATTGTGCATATTTGATATAGAACTAATTGAATACATGAAACTATGGCACTTTTCCTTGTAGTTGGATACAGCAATACTATCCACCAAATCAAAAATGAATAAATAAAACGTGGAGCAAACACAATCAACAGCATCTTAGAAGAGTGGCATCAGTATTTACCACTGGGAAAAAGGTCAAATAGTTATTTATGCTGTAAATTGACTAATGTGTTGCTTCATTGTTTAACAATGGCTTTGACAAAGCTCAAAATGCCCCAGCAATTCAGATAAGGTGGGAAAAATCTAATGAAATGTCAATGTTTTCAGGCATCAGGGAAGTGTAATCTCCATTAACTTTTACTCTGTCTCCACTGGGCATGACACAAGACAAAGATGAACACTTTACATTGAGCTTTGCACTTTTATTTTCCCCACTGAGGTTGACGATAACAAAGCTACAGACAAGTTTTTGTCGAACTTGTCGAATATTTCACATCTTTTCATATTTCAGTGAGACATTTAAAAAGCCAGTAATAAAGTATGTCTAGATGACTAATTGCCAATCCTTAATTATATTACACTGAATAAGACACTGAAATTGGAGAAGAGTGAGGCATGCTGTTGATGCTCGGAATAGAGGAAATACGCGCATCAAAGGAATATGAAGTGCTGAATCTTATGAGCTAGGGGTGCTTAACATGAAACAGTGAGAGTAAGTGAAATTTACCAAAATGCAACTTAAATTAACTGTGAAACGAGGGCATTGGTATTTGTGGCAGTGATGCTCAATAAAAAATCTCATCTTGTATTTGAAACACTTGGTATTCTTCCGTGTAACTACCTCCAAGTAAAATGATTTCAACATATGCCGGGCAGAAAATGAAACTCTTTTATTATTTTCTTTTCCCTGTCTGTAAACTTGTTTTTGCAAATGACGGTAATAATTCTGCAGGGCATCGCAGAGTGAGTGCTACTAATTGCAGCTGCCAGAGCTTATGATCTATGACGTGTTTAACAAAGCTATAAAGAGATAATGATCTACACAGATGTCAACATGTTCATCAATTGATGCCATTTCATCAGCGCATTTTGATTGCGTTAATTGATAGTCCTCTTGTTGTCTTCTCTCCCAACAGTTTTGGCCACAGACTGTGATTCAGGGTCAAATGCTGAGCTCACTTATTACACCTTGAGCCCAGACTTCAGCATTTCACCCCATGGGACGGTCTTCCCTGCGGGCCGATTGGACTATGAGAGGCCAAACCATCTGTATGAGTTTGTGGTCATGGCCATGGACAGTGGGGCTGAGCCTCACTCTGGCACCACCACAGTCCGTGTGAGGATGGCAAATGTGAACGATGAGGCCCCTGAATTCTCCCAGCCTATGTGAGCACCGTTGTCTCTTGCATTTTATTGACTGGCTAAACTAAACACATTCATTCGTTCATTAAAATTTCATTTCTGTCATCATTTCTCTTGTTAATTTTGCTCCATAAAATTTACAGTTTATTGTCATTTACTGTGTTCCTAGTCTTGTTCACACAACAAGTATCAGTAGTTTAAAACAATATATGCTTTGTGAATGTCTCTGGGAACTAACAATATCTCAAACACAAGAGCTCAAACATAAAAAAATATATCTACATACTTGAATTAAGAAATCACAATACGTTCCAAAGAATCTGAAAGACTATATTGACATGAAAAAAGGCTAGCCCAGCCTCATAAAGACTCAAGAGTGATATAAGTAGATCAAAAGGCTATTATAAGAAGTTCTCTTCTGTGTGAGACAGAGCTTCAGAGCATTTGTGTGTGTGGTGTGAACAGTGCTCTTAATAATACACTTAACTGTTTGCAATGCACATTTCATACATAAAATACAGCTAAATGTTCTCAAGGTGAACTTGAGCACTTTTTAGTAACGGTTTCCATTATTATTAAGGCAAATTGTTGCTACAGCTCAAATACACTTTAAGAAAAAGGAGGTGACATTTTAAAGCAATATACTGCTTGATCCAGATTTGGTTCATTTGTATTCTTTTTAAGGTTTAAGACAAAATAAGACATACCACATCTCAGGCTAATCACAGTAATACTTAATGCCGAGCACTCTGACACCAACATGTGTGCAATGTGTTTGTACAGTTGTAGTGAATTCACTGTACGGACTTAATATATTTGGCTCGAGATGTTAATCATAGCCATCAATACAAGCAGGTTTTTGCTTTTAATTAATTATCTTATACCCCTGCTATCTCATAGCACTACTTGGGGTTATTTTTGTCCTTTTCCAAAGATGAGCAGGAAATTGACATAGATACAAGCCAGGCAACCTTTTTGGTAAAACTGTGTGAGTGGGTGGGCAGCAACTGTCACAGAGGCTGTGCTGCACCTTTCTCCCAAACGCGTAAGCTGCTTGTCGTGTCAGTCACGTGTCAACGACCTTCACAGTAACATTTGCAGATCTCTGTTATACACTCTAGTTGTATTGTCAGGTGTCAGTCTCAGTGGGTGAGTAGACACAGAGCCAAACAAACAGGGCAGACAGAAAGGTGGAGATGTTGTGAGAAAGGCAGACATTCATCTGAGGAGAAACACTGAAACGCAGTCACGGGAAAGCCAAGTAGAGAATACCAAACACATCCATAGCGAGTAGACAGCAGACAGCCAGTCAGATATGCAGATAAACAGAGAAGCCTGTCGGCAGTTAGACAACTGCTGTTGCCAGACTGGCAGACAGGGTTGGAAAGGCAGGCAATTTGCCAGGTAGGGTCTGTCGGGTGCACAGAGTGGTGTAGATAAGTACTATGAGGACAGAATGGTGAAGAAAATCCCAAAGAACAATACCGCTGTAGAATGATGGCTGCTATGATTTTCAAATTAATTTACAGTATTTTTAAGGAAGACTAATCTACAGATCCTTGCTTAATGTTGGACAGACTGTTTACTGCTGTGAACTCACAGTTGGCTTGAAAGTGCGGTGTAGAGGGCTAAAAATGAGTGGCAGCTACACAATGTAGATATGTACTGGACAGAACCCATACGAATACCAATGGACAAACATGAACTCTCTCTCTATGGTCTTAAACTCCAGCAAGATGTAAGGAAGAAAGGATGAGGGAGTGTGTATGTATCAAACAGTGCTGTGTAGAGGTGGCCTCTGAGCCAAGTGGCTGATTACAGGTCACACATGTTTCCGCAGAGACTGCCATGGCCGACGGAGATGAATCACCCATCAGCATTGTTCTGTAAACCATCAATCACCCTAGACTTCTTACCACAGACATTGACACCCCATACGCACACATACACACATATCTGAAGAGGATACAGTACAAAATGTCACAGGGGATGAGTTCTGCTGACGAATCAACTCAAACTGTGTGAACACCATCCGGCTTTTTGATCCCGCTCTGTCCTGTTGGTCAGTCTCATTCTTCCCCTCCTCTTCTGCTTCCCCATCTTCCTCTCCGTCTCTCTCTCTCATTCTCTCTCACTCCCACATATCACTTTACCTGTCATTTCAGTGCGATCCTTCCTTTCTTTGTATCCAGTTCTTCTCTCCATCTCACTTTTGCTCTGTTTTCCATTTCTCTTCATCTTTGCATCCGCTAAGTCCCGCAGTTCATCTCCACCCCTTTGTGCTTTGGGACACAGTGGTATATCAGTCTCCCTGGGCATCCCAGTGCCCAACACCACAGAGCAAGCAAATCACTGTTGACATTTTAAAAGGCACTGGATCAAATGGCCCACAGTGGGCTGGGTATGTGGAAGGACCATTTGTTCAATGACTTCAACATCCCAGTCGGCATTATCGTTTGTCTCTGGCCTGGCCAGCTAAGAGGACAGGTTAAATCACAGTGACACGGAAAAGCTACAGCCATAAGTCCAATCAGCGTGCCCATACTCTGAACAGTGTGAACAATGCATCTTTCAAATCTATATGTGTGTGTATATCATTGATGAAGTGTGCTTGTTTGTTGTGTGTGTGCATACTTTCTTGCACTTGTGCACCTGTTAAGCTAATTCTCCCTTTCTAGATATCGAACATTTGTCTCTGAGGATGCTGGCCCCAACACTCTAGTCGCCACTGTACTGGCCAAAGACCCAGATGGTGATGGAATAATCTACTCCATAACGGCGGGCAATGAGGAAGGCAACTTTGTCATTGACAGCCAGAAAGGTGATTCTTCTTAATTTTACAACAAGGCCTCACATTTGTACCTCTCACTGTAATTGACAGGCTTTCCGTCAAACAACACATTAGATTTTATCTAATACATTTTTGTTGTAGTGTAGTGCACGATAGTTGCCCTCTGCTTTCAGACTTAATGTGGAAAATATGTATGGAACACTGATATGAAAGTAGTAATTTCAATATGAACTCTGCTGTTTCTATTTCTGGGGTCATAAATATAACTTATGACATAATTTAGGAAATGTCCAAAGTTTTTTTCTTTTGACAGGCATGAGGAATTTTCCTCATGTTTCCCAGCTCTCTAGCATTGGTGATGGCACAGTTTATCTTTTTTATTTAGCCTTTGATCCGAAACCAGTGGCAATCACGGTGACATTTGTCACCCAACCCTTTCAATTCAATTCCACAACATCTGCTCTATCATGCCCACAATCTTCAGGCTGCACTCTTTCTTTGTGTCATCTTTTTATATCCCTTTCCTCCCTTTCTGTGGATCCCCAGAGCGAGAAAATGCTAAGGTTGATACACTTGAGGCAAAACTACTTTACAGTTTCCCACTTATATATGAAGAACGCTGGCTCATTGAATAACTGCTACAGCTCGCGTCGCATTTGTAAACAAGGCTGACATTTAAGATGGGAGCATTACCGTGTACATCACAGTTCACTTATTTCAATGTCGTGGCACCGTACTATCAATGTCATGCTGAGGCCCTACTCTGCTGTGTGAGCTACCGAGATCACAAATAAATTGGAAGATAGGAAAGTCGAGCAGTTGCCTGCCTTGTTTTCTTTAATCAAGAGCATTGAATGAGATGAATAGATGCGCAAGAGAATTAAAAAAATCTGCCTGTGCTCTCAGTTCTCAGGTCATTGAGGTGCTTGTCCTGATGTTTTCATATTTCTGTTGACAAGAAAGTGTCTCCCCCTTTTTATGGCACCGTTTATATTCATTTTTACATGAAAGCAAACGAGTAACAAATAGCCATCTGCTTAGTCCGGTTAATCCGGTACAGTATTTTGTATTACACATTATATTTTTTATAAAATTTTAGAGAATTTATGTCTTGTCTAAATCAGACTAATCAGAGTTCAATATTTATGTAAACATGCTAATGGCCTCCCAGTCCATTTGTACTATGTAAGAATGTTCATTTTGTATTTTCCAGCATTCTATGAATGCTCATTTCTCAGATAGGAGGCCACAGTGGGAATACATTCTGCTGAATGATTAATGAATGGTTGTATCTGCTGAGTTGTGAGGGAACATGTTATTATAATATCTAATTTATTGGGTCTGTGGTCTTTGTAGGGTTGATCCGTCTGCGTTCCACCCCATTGCCCCAGCTTCAAGGCCTGGAGTATATCCTCAATGTAACGGCAACAGACGACAATGCGTCGGGAGGGCCACACCCTCTCTCATCCACGGCCTGCGTCATTGTCGGGGTTGATGATGTCAACAACAACAAACCTGTATTTGAGGAGGTGAGGAAAGCCACTGTCGCTGACAATTTGCATCATGGTTAACAGCTGACAGTTGCCAAAAATGTTAGAACATACTAACACATCATTTCCACCTCATTTGCCACTTTTTGTCATTCTCGCTGTCTATTGAAATACTTCCTCTCCTCACAACAGTCTCCAACTTGTCCTCTTCTATTTTTGCCCTGCTTGTCTCATTTCCTGGCCTCCCTCTCTCTATTCTTATCCCATGAGTATTGATTAGCCTACACACCCTGGATTTCAGCTAATTTATTTTTCTTTTAAAAGCAACGTCATCACAATATTGCTACAATACCTGTATAATTAACTTTCTCCATAATTAGGAATGACTAGAACACAACACAAATATTCATGCAGCTCTATAGCACGGATATATTGCATGGGATATATTGGCTTGGATAGCAGTACAGACAACTTGATGAATTTTAAATGTCATGTTATGCCTTAGAAGTAAATTTTGTGATTTTTATTTGAAATTGTTTGATTTTTACATACATTTACCAACCGTCCACCTTGTTTGTTTTCCTCATATATCCCTTTGATCCATCTCTTTCACGCAACCCTGCCCTTATTTGTTTCTGCTCCTTTTTTCCTGTTGTTTTCCTTTTTCATGGTCATTGAGCTTTTTGATTATTGCTCTAAAGAGTAGCACTCTATCTTGGGCAAACTGTCTGTTCATTAGGGGCAATGGACTGAGCACCTGACTAAGATAAACCTCTTCAGGTGAAGTATTTTCACTTCCACCAATGTCGTCATGCTGTCTCCATGTAACTTCTTTTTTGTGTTTTATGTACCTTACCCTGTACTGACTTAGTTAATTAGTTTATCCTCTTTGATCACTGTGTTCTCATTAGTGCAACAACACATGGCCGTGTATGAGTATTGTTTCTTGGTTTTCTATCTCTCTCCCTTTCTCACCACCCCTCCCCCATCTTTATCTCAGTGCCAGCAATATCGCGAGCAGGCTTCGGTGCTGGAGAACCAGCCAACGGGGACTTTTGTGTTGCAAGTGCATGCTGTGGATGCAGATGAGGGAGCAAATGGAAAAGTCAAATATGGCTTAATGCACAGAGACAGCGCTATGCCTGCCTTCAGAATTCATCCAGACACAGGTAGAACAGTCGCCAATTGAGTAATTGAGTGGTAGACCACATGAAATGCTGTGGAAAGACAGAGGAACCCTTTAGTGGTAATTGACACCAGTAAGGCTTATTGCATATGAACCGTGAGAAAAAAGGCCAGACAGATTGACAGGGAATTTTCACAGAATTCAAATTGCCGCTGTTCATAAAAGGCAAATGGCCGAAAGCCACAAGAAAATTACAATAATTACCATGACAGCTTTGTGAAAATGAAGCATCAGGCCACTTGACATTTGTCCATCAATCATCATTTCACTTAATCCAGTCAAGGCCAGCAAGGTCCTGCAGTGCACAAAATGACAAGTTACCATGAAGGAAAGAATGTTAGAATGTCAGTTTTGAAGTTAAATTGGAGAGTCAGTATGTCACTGTCACGTGTTATGATGAGATTGTGTTTTATGTAGTGCAATCATTTTAACCTTAAATCTTGAATTTAAGGTTAAGGTTAAATCTTGAATTTAACGTTAAGGTTAAATCTTGAATTTAAGGTTAAAATGATTGCACATGAAATATTATTTTTCTTACTCAGTATATGCATGTAAGTTAGTTTATAATTGTTTTCTTCATTTATGGATGGGAGAACAGATGGGTGGATTGGCAGATAGATGGGGGATGGCAGAATTGGAGAATTACTTAATGGCTGAATGAATATATGTGTATGTATGTGTGCATATTCAGTGGGCTTGGAGAATGGGCTGATTATTGTTCCATATTTACAGGAGTAATTGTGACAGCTAGACGCTTTGACAGAGAGCGGCAGAGAGAATACTCAATTACAGTAACGGCCACCGACTGGGCAGAGGAGCCGCTCATCGGCATATGCCAGCTCAACATCCAAATACAAGACCAGAATGATAACACCCCCAAGTTTGAGAATTTGCGCTATGAGTGTAAGTGTTGGCCAAAATTCTATATGCCAGTATCCAAATAAACATTAAAATCACTACAGCAGGGGCACAACTAGAACCAAAAAATGCTGAGGTCAAAGGACTCTGCTAGATAGTGGCTCTTTTTTTGCATTCAACACTACATAAATGCCATAAACCTGTCTTTAGATCAAGTTTGAATTGCTAGAAATCATTATATATGATTTTATTTTATTTTTTTAAATGGCTTATATTTGCCTACATTTGGGAGACTAGGATAAATTGGGAACTGGGAAAATACTAAATTACTAAATACTAAATTCCATTTTAAGCTTTATTGAACTCTGGTTGACCCAACAATGTTTTTATTTTCATTATGGATGCCTCGTGCATAATAAAAAAAAATCTCAAATCATCAAAAGCTATCTGGAATTTTTGGACATGTTGGAATCTTCAAGAATTAATTTTAACGCTTTCATGGGTTTGAATAATGTATGGGGGAAAAAAACAAGTTGGGAAAGTTGTTTGAGGATCTGACGGAGGTTATTTATTAATCACCAGACTGAGTGCATGGATAATTTTTTCTATCCCCCCCAGACTTTCTGAGAGAAGACACTTTGGTTGGTACCAGTTTCCTCCGTGTGGCAGCTCACGATGACGACTTTGGCACAAATGCTGCTATCGCTTACTCCATGTCCCTGGTGCAGCCAGAGTACCTGAGGGTCAACCCTGTCACTGGATGGATATACGTTAACCAGCCCATATCACAGGTCAGTCAGCAGTTCAAAACAGGCTGTCACGTGACTCTGTCTGCTATTACCAGGGAGCTTGTGTACCCTCAGATGTACTGTATGAGGAAAGACCACAGAAAGAGAATGATAGACTATTTCACGCCTACCAAAGAATTAAGAACGATAATTAAATAGATCTCAATAGCTTCGAATTTCTGATGTCACATCCATACCGTCACATTAAGTACATGCAGTAACTATCCTTCAATCTGCAGTGCAGGAAACTGTGGAGAAAGGAGTCTTTGTGTTGGCATGGTTTTTAAGAAATTACCATAAACTGAGACCCTTTTGTTCTTTTGAAAGACAATGGCTTTGATATTTTGGTTTCACTCCTTTTAACATTTTTATTTCATCACCTACGACTTGAATAAGAAGACTGACACTCGAAACAGCTTGATATTAATAATCACTTTGATGATGTTTACTGAAACTGAGATTCTGTATTTCATTTGACTTGAAAAATTTCTCACACTGAAACACTTAGGGGCCATATTTCTAAAAGGTATTGTCAGCTTTGATGTCACGTTAAGGCCAAAAACCGTTGCGCTGTTGCCTTTTCTCATTCATAACGACCGTTTTAGCATACTGCCACATGAAAAAATAAGACATGTTTTGGTCAATTTTCATAGCATTCTTTTGTGGAATGATTAAAGGTGTATGACACAAATGGTAGGCAGAGACTTATCTGCACTACTCAATCCCTCAATACTGTCTGCAGGCTTAGTGCTTCCAATGGCCTCTTTCTCCGGTGTAAATTTTGGTGTCTCACATTAGACACCTCCTGTGTCTGGACCCTTTTTTCTTTAGTTTGTCTCTGATCTTGCCACCACTTTTGGCAGTCTAGCTGTTCTTTTTATGCATGAGACAAGTGACAAACCAATACTGGTTGCTTTTTTGTTTTGTTTTTTTAAATGGCTGAAGTTGGCTCTGATATTATAGAGAGCAATAAATGAGATGCAAATGTGAATAACTGATAATTGCTATGTATTTGAACATTTGTTACAATATTTTTCTTTATAAACACTTTAAAAAATATAAAATATCCTACTACCGATAATTGAAAAACCTTTATGAGGAATTACTGTGAAATTGTCATATGGACTCTGTGTATGCTGTTGGCTACAGTAAGCATTCTAATGCATAATGATGCATCACAAAAGTAACTAGTCTTTGAATGCTAGAAATTCATTTCTTTCCATTGCGTAACTTCTAAATAGGCAGAGTTTACCCCTCGCAGAGATTTAGCATAGTGCAACGCATTTACTTTCAAGATTTATGAATAGGGAAATATGAATTTTAAATGCTTAAGTATTTTGTTTATCTTAATGTGTCTGTGGCTGAAGTGAAAACTACCTGTGATGGAAAATATTGTTTCCTAATGTTCTCTTTGTGGATTTGTGTGGAATTCACTGATGTAATATTGTGTAAATTATGCTCCTACATTTGCCCAGTGGTTGTAACGTCTGTAACCTATTATTCTTATTATACTTCCTATTTTCTGCTTCCTTTTTCCTTGGCTGTAAACCTAATTGCACTGTACTGCTGTGTATTATTTAGCATGCTTTTTGGTGCACACACATTTTTGCCAGTGACTCCATACAAAATTTACACTGTTAAGCTAAAAACCTAGCTTAACAATAATGTTGCAATTTTCCGAATGATTTCAGAGGCTTTCTGAATCATCCGACAAGCTTTTAGTGTTAACTAAGTTTCTAAAAGACTAAGCGTAAATGTCACAGCCCATCTGAGCCATGGAAGCATTCTTAATTTTCGGAACAGGTTTTCAGATTACAGTAAACAATTTTTACACCATACAACAGAATGATGGAAAATTTGCCATGATTGTTTGCACAAAATCTCATCTTGTGTATGAGCCACAGAACAACAATAACTTAAAGGTTGTTGTGGATGTAGCCAGAGCCTTTATGAACTCTATTTCAGATCTGACACCATCACAGCAAATTTTATTTGAAACCTTAGTAATAGCGATTTAAGTCACTCATTCATTTAGTGCAATTGAAGAATAGATATGCCATTTCGAGCTTTGGGAAAGAATTGTACTCATTCACAAATGGGAATTGTATTGTCCCGAGAATAGAAAATGTAATATTTAAATTAAGTGAAATTCTTTTTTATCTGGCCTATACACCATAATAATGGACTCGCTGTGCAATGATTTTCATTGAGAGAATAATGCACCTCGTGGACAAAGTGTTACATTTCACAACGGAATTCTTATTTGACAAATTTTTCATGAACAAAGTGGTGTAATGTAGTGGTGTCTTGCGTTATCTTTTTCTGTGAGTGGTCAGAATAGATAACTAGTGTACAAAAAGGATTTTTCACCTTCCAGCTCAAGTGTCTTGTTAATGTTGTACATTTGCTGATATAGACAAACACAGCATTTTCAACCCACTGCTCAATTATACTCTAACAAGCAAAACTGTGTTTAACAGGCTCATAACTTCAAAGCCTATATATGACAAAACAGTAACTATTACAACAATTCTACTGCCTACAGAGGACCTACATCACCCGAGACATAATAGCAACAGATGGGGGAAACCGAAGTACTTCCGTGGAACTGGCAGTGACCATCACCAATGTGAAGAATCAGCCTCCACAATGGGAAGAGGAGAGCTACAGTGTTGTCATCCCTGAAAACACAGCCAGAGACACACCTATAGTGGTACTGTGTGTGTGTGGGTGTGTGTGTATCTGCCTCTGTATTTAATGCTTGTTTCACAAATTCAACCTACAATTTTAGATCGTTGCACATTTGTTTACTCCCCTGATGTACAGTCTGAGTATTCAGACAAGTTGTTCTCTTTGTGCTGAAAATACACCTTTAAAAACTTGTCACTGTGCCAAAAATCTATAAAAGGGTTTCAGAATGATGCTATATGCGAAAGCTGACATTCTATTCCAGATGCTGAACAACTTTTATGACTTCAAGCTAATTAAATTCATTCACAAAGTCTCCCTTAATGTGAACCAGTTATGGCTATCAATGTGTAGAACAAAAAATCCTTTTGCAGGGTCTTTAAGGGAGTCATTTAGAGCTATATGAGGTCATTTCAAAATGTAGTCTACAGCTTTGAATATGTTTGTACAACTCATCTCACTCTAATCAATCAGTGTTATCGCACATTGATTGAAATCAAAAGTAGACATAACCTGCATTTTGAGCTACATTGAAGAGAATCCTTGTTAAAAGGAAGAGAGTTGAGTGATTGTAGAGCTCTGCTTTTCTGCATCTGCATTCCCTAATTATAACTTTGTCAAGGAAAATCAAAACCGCTTTCCTATTCAGACAATCAAGGCCACATCTCAGCTGGGTGACCCGAGGGTGACCTACAACCTGGAGGATGGGATGGTACCAGAAACCAACATGCCAGTTCGTTTCTACCTTTCCCCAAACCGAGAAGATGGTTCTGCCTCCATTCTGGTGTCTGAGCCCCTGGACTATGAGACCACACCGTTTTTCTCTCTCCGAGTCAGGGCGCAAAACGTGGCTGCAGTGCCTCTTGCTGCTTTTACAACTGTTTATGTCAATGTTACAGGTATGATTTATACTGTGGTGACATGAATCAAATTGTTATCATACAAAATTTAAACTCTCTGTGTTTACATTAGCAAGCTTCAGTAATAAGCTATATGTCTGTCTTTAACAGTTTGCACCTTTATAACCCTAAACACCTAATTAATTCAGCAATCATTAATTAACTGCAGCATGATGTATTTACTCATGAAAATGTCATCAAGTGACAGTATCCCTGCGTGGAAAAGGTAATAGATTATATTCAGAGTAATAAATTGCAACATAATAATGTTAAATTATTTTCATCCCTGTAGGTTTGTTTTATTTTGGTCTCAAAATGAGACAGAATGATCTGTTAATGTTTGGCAATATAACTGAGATTGGATTTGTGTTAAGAGATCACAAGCATGTATTGGTATGTTGGTACATTCAATTTTTCTTTTCCTCCCCCGGCAGATGTCAATGACAACGTGCCATTTTTCACTTCCTCTATCTATGAGGCCTCTGTGACTGAAGGAGCCCAGATCGGGACTTTGGTTCTCCAAGTGTCTGCTCATGACAAAGACCTGGGTCTTAATGGAGAGGTTTGATGACGTTTTTATGTTCAGGTTGCATTATACAGGGTAAAAGATTGACATTAAAAATTAAATCTGAAACAGCTGAACGTAACCATCCATCATTCATATTGAGAGGGAACTTTACCATCACCCCAGTATAGAAGCTTTTGTTTCACCATTATCAAAGTATCGATATGGTGCTTTCAGTGACTGTGGCATCACAGCTGCATCATTGACTTTGACAATAGCTGTGGGACAAGGCATTGATCTGGTTTTATCTGCAACAAGGAGACAGACTTTTGGAGTAAAACAGAGACATGTTGACATTTTCATCTATTGAGGCTTTAATTTCTGCCATTTCTGCATGTTATTGATGAAATCATATTGTAGCTTGATTTTCAATTTCCTTGCACTCCACAGATCACTTACTCCCTGTTGAGAGACAGCAGCGGCGACCACCATCTGTTCCGCATAGACCCGAAACAGGGGACCGTTTACACAGAAGCTGTGTTTGATCGAGAGGCCCGCAGCTCCTATTTGCTGGAGGTTCAGTCAGAGGACGGCCAGGAGTCTGCTCGACCCGGCAAAAACAAGCAGCCCAACTCGGGTGAGAAATTATTTTGATTTAAAAATCACATCAGATTACAGTTTTTTTTTTGCAGTGAATTAATATTTTCCCTGACTTCATTTTAAAAGTTTTCATTGAGCACTGAGTGTCTGGTCCAGCCCTATGGTACCCTCATTACTATTCAGTTATAATGCTGTATTTTAAAGCGTCAATCACAAAAACTTCAGATTTGGTTTATCTCTCCTCCTTTGTAATATGTCCAACATAGTTTTACTGTAAGACACTGGTGAGATAACATTGAAATGACCTCTGCCTTGGTGCAATGTCCAATCATAATAGCAGCATTGTTCTTTCCCTTTAGCCTACAGGGCAATAGTGAAAGCTCAGTTCTCCCTCTGTGCACAGTGTTTTAAATAGGCTGCAGTGGTATTACATTTCATTCATTTGCACCCTAGGATTAACTTGGAAAAAGTGGATCTTAATTAAATTTATTCCATTACCAAGTTGAGACATGCCTTGATTTCTTCCATGTGAAAATAGCTCAAAGATTTGTTGGCCCTCTCTTTTTTTCATTCATTTCTTCTAACATTTGACCAGCATAGCATACATTTATTTACCTTGTTCTCTTCGTGACATTTTGGCACTCTTAAAACCTCGGCATGTAGCTAGAGTGATGTAATATGACATTTGTATTCTGTGGCTCTTTGCAAATGTTTGTGAAGGAGGAATTAGAGTTAAAGGGTGATGTTTTGAGCAGCAAAGTCTTCACTTCAGGGATGTCTGGGTTGTTTAGCATTTCCAATGAGCCTCAGCTGTGTCTTTGCTACATATCTTGCTCATCCAGAAGGGCCCATCTCCTCTGCAAACATTACCTGTCTCTCTTCGGCACCCCAGGGATGCACCAAGTGTAAAAACAAGCAGAGAAAAAACAGCCACATTCCTCCATCACCTCTTATTACGGCAGTTCCAAATTAACATGTCACCAGTGTGTTTTGGGCAGTTAATTTACTCTTTCTAACTAAAGAATAAACAGCATAATGAGGAGGACACAGATAAGACATAAACACTTGTCACCTTATAAATATTTAATCTTCCGTGTAGAGATGTTCTTTATCTGCTCTCTACCAAAAAGCAGCTTGTCGAAGAGTTTTAGCCCCGTTACTGCCATTCCTCACACTGAAAACACCTCTGATGAAAACGATAAACCTTGCCTAGATGAATAATTTATGCAATTTTTCAGCACGTTTGTAAATAATGTTTTGTCTGATTTCAATGTCAATGAGGCGCATGTGTCAGATTAAGTGCTTCTTCCCACTTAACAGGCACAATGAAATGAAGAATCAATAAACAGATGGAAAGAGTGTGGTTGTGTGTGTATCTGCATATGTGTGCATGTTCTTTTGTGAGCTGTGTTGTTTAATCTTTTGCCATTCTGTCATTCTCGCAGACACAGCATATGTGCGGGTTTTCATCAGCGATGTCAATGACAACAAACCCGTCTTCGCTCAGCGGCTGTATGAAGTCGGAGTTGATGAGAATGCAGATGTGGGCCTGGCTGTTGTCACTGTTAGTGCTAATGATGAGGATGAAGGTAAGCTTGATGAGGCAGACAAAACGGTAAACCCCAATGGAGATTCTTCTAGATGGCAGATCCGGGAAATGTTATAGCAGCTAGCTGGCCAGAGCCAATGTAAAAGTTTTTTTTATGATCAGCTTTGAAACTTTGGGAAAGTTCCCTGATTGCACATTTCCATTTTTCACTGAGTCTCACTCACTCACTCACTCACTGTCTTGAGATAGCATTACAAATGATATGTTGTCATCCACCATTTTCTGAATTTCTCAGCAATGAGTTGTGTGCCAAGGCTTCTATTTAAGGGATGGCATACATTTGTTACGCTGTTCAGAAGTGACCAAATGAGCACTGCCTCCCAATCTTGATTCAGCCCCACCAAAATCAGGCAGAGTTGACGGTAGTGTGATCAATTTAGCAAGAAGTAATTGATTGCTTGGTAACGCAATGAAGCACATACAGTACATGTAAGAACTAAAATGAGCTCCCACACTGTAGGTGGGTGGGAGTTGAGGGATAAAGCAGTTGCTCAGCATCCATTCAGCAATAGCCTAAGATCCCTTTATCGGGCATGCTTGGGTCTGTTAATCAAGTATTTATAGATAGTGAGCGTGCATTTCAGGCCAAGCTGCAGCACTAATGATGAATGGCTGTGAAATAACACCACCTGCAACATTAAAGTTAATACTGTTGCACTTGTGCCTGAGAGGCTATGCTCAATCTGTCTTGTTTAAAACTCCACCCTGGGCTGGAATACTGTAAGCCGGTCAGATCCCTGTGGGAGGCAGGGAGCACTTTGTCAGCTCAAGCATGTTAATAGTACAGATTATTGTATTTATACAGGATTGGAGCTATGTGAACCAGACAGAATCTTTGGAAGCGACCAATGTAATTTTGAGGAGATTATATCATCTGTTCTGAAGTTAACCTGCTACAATGGATAGTTTCCACAGAGGCACAGGAGAGAAGTTCAGATATTGACTTTTCGAAACTGTGCCCTCCACCCACATACACACTCACACACACAAACAAACATAACCATCCTCTCCAAGGCCTCAAAATCATTCCCTAAAGTGCATTATCAGAGTGCATCATGCTGCTTTTCACTATCATGATCCTGCCTTTTTCTGCTCTCCTTTTTAATTAGCATCTGATTAAGGCATGGGAGATGAGGTACAAAGTTACAATTTAATTAGGTAATCACAACAAGTAAGGGATACATGTAAACCCACTAATGCCCATGTCTCTGAGGAAATGAGGAAACGTAATTCCATGTCTTGCTGCAAAAACGTAGAAAAATGGAATCGAAATTCCACAAAATGTAAGATAGTGGACAATACTTGTATTCAGCATGTAGAGATCGAACAAGTAATGGTTCCAGCTGCCTAGTTTAAATTTTACTACCCTCACAAAATGCTTGCCCACTTGCATTTCCCCTCCAGATTTCACTCACTAACTTTATTATTGCTACAATGACGTTGTTTTCAGGATTAAAATCCTGTGACTTTATATTACTAGTCATGCATTTTGTGTTTCTGTTACAGGGGCCAATGCCAAGCTGCGCTACCAGATCACCTCTGGCAACAAAGGTGGTGTTTTTGACATAGAGCCAGAGGTGGGAACGATCTTCATTGCACAACCGTTGGACTATGAGCAGCAGAAAAGATACAAGCTGCTGGTCCTGGCTTCTGATGGGAAGTGGGAAGACTATGCAGCTGTGGTGGTTACAGTGGTTAATAAGAACGATGAGGCACCTGTTTTCTCTATGAATGAGTACTATGGATCAGTGACAGAGGAGCTTGATGGGTCACCTGTGTTTGTACTACAGGTGAGTGGCTAAGAAGATTGTTAGTTTTTTTATTGTAATCAGTCAATAAATCTAAGATTTAATTACCCCTTCCTAATGAAAGGAAAATTAACCTTTTAAAACGACTTGTTCGGCACAGTGGCGTGGTGGTAACCATTGTTGCCTCACAGCAAGAAGGTCGTGGGTTCGACCTCCACACATTTCTGTGTGGATTTTGCAAGTTCTCCCCGTGTCTGCGTGGGTTTCCTCCAAGTGCTCCGGTTTCCCCCACCCACAAAAACATGTACATTAGATTAATCGCTCCTCTCGTCGCCCGTGACCAAGCCAAGGTGGAAGATCTGATCTGGAGTTGGTTCCCCAGCGCTGTTGTGTGTGTGTTTGGATGTGCATGTGTTGGCTGCCCACTGCACCTCTTTGAGGATGGGTAAAAAGGCAGAGTTAATTTCCCTACGGGGATCAAAAATTTCTCTCTTCGTTCTCATGAACATAATTTCCATAGGTTTCCGTTGGTTTGACGCACTGTTGTTTTAGTTGGAAACAACAGTAGGAGTTTGCTTTAATTACTACAGGTGTAGACGTAACTGAGACTGAGAACCACCGTTTTAGTGTTAATTGAGTGTTACCGTGGTATTTCGTTGCATGTTACACTACTGTATAACAGTGATTTTCCATGACAGGGAAGCATGAAATATGCAGTATATTGCTTGACAGCCTTTATTTATCATAATATTTATCTAATTGAATTATGTAATATTCCTTTATAATGGAAAAATTATTTTCAACAATACTTTATTAGAAAACTAGGCTGGAACACAGTCACTAATTTGTAATGAGTATTGTTTTTTCCCCATGGGGTGCTCTTAAAACTGTAATAATGAAATGTAACCAAAGAATAATTGCAGCTATATCTCTGCACAGCAGCTTATCTGCACAACAATGCTCGATCAGTAAATAAGAAAATTGGACGCCACATTTGCTTCCATAATACACAGCATGTTGTTAGTTACTATATAACACACATTACCACACCAGGAAGGACCAACTCATAAGATGGACCCACAAGAGTAAGCATGTACTTGGAAAAAACATTATTTCTACCTGACATAGATGTACGATTAAGCGCCACTGTGGAGCCCCTTGCACAACAGTATTACTGTTTCACAGGTTTTGAGACATTTGTAACAAAGTTCTTAATGAATCCCTTGTCTCCCTTTTGAAGGATATGAATCTTACGTGGGACTGGATTTTCAACAAAATTCAGCAATAAGGCAGCCAGAATCATTTTACAGGCCAGATGGAATAAATGTTCCTGAACAGAGCTCATTAATTTAATTCAGGTGGTTAGGAAAAACATCAAGCACTTACATGGATAGCCTACGAAAAGATGAAAGCTGAACAGACATGAGAAGAATCATTAATTTTGGATGATGGATGAATGAATAGACCTGTTTTTAATGGTGTTGTCTTTATCGCTCCAGGTAACAGCTACTGACCCAGACAAAGACGCAGATCAGGAGGCCATTCGGTATTCCATCCATGGCCAAGGGGCAGAGTCCCACTTCATGATCAACGACATCACTGGGGAGATGTACGCTCAGCGCACCTTGGACCGGGAAGAGCGTGCTGTCTGGCGTTTTGTTGTCATGGCAACAGATGAAGCAGGCGAGGGACTTACTGGCTTTACTGATGTCATTATAAACGTATGGGACATCAATGACAATGCGCCTACCTTCTCCTGTTCTCCAGATAATTGCCACAGCAATGTAGCAGAAAATTCCCCTCCTGGAACATTTGTTGTGGAAATGACAGCAATAGACCTTGATGATGCAGCTGTAGGGCAGAATGCAATCCTCACCTACAGGATTACTGAGAATGCACACGCCGCAAACAATGTGGACCTTTTCACAATTGATTCAAGCACAGGCACCATATCTGTGGCAGCAGATGGGCTGGACCGTGAGTTTACCGAGAGCCATCAGCTGGTAGTTGAGGCACGAGACGGTGGTGGGATGACAGGCACAGCTACTGTCACTATCATGGTAATGGACATCAATGACCACACGCCTAAGTTTAGAGAGGACTGGTGTGGTGCCCACGTACCCGAGAACACTAATTTGGATGCTTCCATTCTGGAATTGACTGCTGTGGATGCTGACTCTGGCAGGTATGGGCAGTTGGCCTTCAGTGTGGTTGCAGGAGACCCAGAACAAAGATTCTACATTGTTAGCCACAGGCTGGAGCAGACTGGCACTCTTAGACTGATGAAAAAACTGGACTTTGAAAAGCCAGGGGAGCAGCGGTTTAACCTGACTATCAGAGTTGAAGACTCAGACTTCTCCAGCCTCATCCAATGTCTGGTCTTGGTGGAGGATGAGAATGATAATGTCCCTCTGTTTGCTCCAAACTCCCACCTGCTCTCCCCTTTGCCAGAGGATGTATTGGTAGGAACTAGCATAATTCAGGTAGTGGCCAGTGACTCTGACTCGGGCTTGAATGGGGACATTTTGTACAGCATTCTCCCAGAGTCGGACCCTTATGAACATTTTACAGTCAACCGAGCTGGTGTGGTCACAGTTGCCAGGTCGTTGGATAGGGAGGTAGTGGCGGGTTATGAGCTTGTTGTCATGGCGACCGATCAGGGCAACCCGGCACTGACTGGCAGTGTCACGGTCCAATTGCCACTATTGGACATGAATGACAACGGGCCGGAGCTAGAGACATCCTACAACCCTGTGCTGTGGGAAAACAGCCCCACACCTCAAGTGGTTTGGCTCAATCACAGCTCAACTCTACTGCATGTTGTGGACAGAGACTCCCCAGAGCATGGGCCTCCTTTCTTTCTCTCTCTGCCATCACTGTATTCCACTGACTTCCACATACAGGATCATGGGAATGGTTCAGCCACACTCACAGCCTTGCGGAGATTTGATAGGGAACGGCAAAGTGAGTTCCACTTGCCAGTGATTATGATTGACAGTGGCCAACCTCCAATGACAGCCACGAATACATTGACTATCACCGTTGGTGACCAGAATGATAACCCTCATCAGCCAGGAGAGAAGGATGTCTATGTACATAGCCGCAAGGGTAAGTTGCTCATTTCATTCTCTTTGCAGCTTATTTTTCCCGTAGTCAGTGCAGGCAGAGCACAAATAACTGAGGAACTGAGGCTAGTGCTGAAAATACAAGTTTTCAGTCCCATACCTACTCAGTATTGTCTGGAATTCATTATTGCATTCTCCCTTTCACATTCTAACGGTGTTTTGTTATGGTAATGGTGTCAAATCCTCCCTTGCATCCTCTGAACATTCCTCCCATGCAAGCCCTGCTGACGCCTAAAGCACATCACATCACACTATGATAAGGACCATGATAACTTTTAATTTTTCACCTTCCAGGCATCTTAGTTAAGTTTGTACCTGTGTAGTCTTGTTAGTGTTTTGATCACACACTCAGGCACATGGCAGTTTTGGTAATAGTGGAAAACAGAAGCAATGTGACTCATCCGGGCTGCCATTGTTTACCCAGCTGCAGCGCTCTGGCACTGCAGGTCGATAATAATATAATCCATACTGCGATAGCCCCGCTTCTTTAAGCTGTACACTCTGAAGTGGAGCACTGAGAGCTTATTCATTCCAGCAGTGGGGCTCCACAGTTATGAGCATAATAAGTAGAACAGAACACAAGAATGCAAGATAAGGAGAAGAGAGGGACAAAAAGATAAGTGTTGGCATCAGCAGATTCTGTCCAGTCAGAATCAATGTATGTGTCTATGTGCGTGCGTGTGTGCCTGTGTGTGTGTGTGTGTGTGCGTGTGCCTGCGTGCGTGTGCTTGTGTGTATACCTTCCACAGGAAGAATAACCAATGCAGCACTGGGGAAGGTGTATGCCCCAGATCCTGATGACTGGGACAACAAGACCTATACTTTGGAGACAAGTGCAGCCAAGTAAGAACACTCTGTTAAGTGCATGTAATTTTCCTGGAAACCTGCTTCAACCGCTGCTACAAATGTGCTGCATGAGTATCAGTATTGAACAGTTGTTATTATTCTGTCTAGCAATTTGGTAGCAGAACAAATGTCCACAATCTTGTATTTGCTAAACAAACATGATATGAAGTTGTCTATAGCATCGAGACTACATTTCTCCTGATTTGACTGCTATTATTGCATCGACCAAGACATGCCTAACAGAAATCTCTCCTAATCTTACATCCAATTCATCTGCCTCTAATATAAGAAAGTCTTTCTGAAGGGACTTTAATCAAAGACGTCAACAGCGATTGCCGTTCTGGAAAATGCAATCGGATGCAAACAAACGGAGCAATCTTAGTCCACCTGTATTATTTTCCCACATGAAGCAGCCATACGGCATAGCCTGGCTCCTTTGGGACCTTGTGCCACTGTTCAATATACACGCACTCATGATCAGATTAGAAACACCAATTGCACATTTGTATTATTCATATAACAATTTCTGACACTTTCTATGACAACTATCAAGCTCCTTTGAGAGGTTCCCTGAGCCAGAGCATTTGTTTCTTATTGTTCTAGTCTGTTTTTCTTTGCTAGTTGTTGATTCTTTTTTTAAAATTAATTTGCATTCACTACCTGTTAGAGTAAACCCCGACACTGCTGACCCTTCTTCTTGTCTGTCTAGTGTCTGGCATTTTCGCACTGAACAACAACAACTCAGAAACAAAACATACCACTTATCTTATTCCTTTCTCTTCTGTTCAATTGAAGAAGTTGCAGACTACTCTCTTATTCTTGCCTCTTCCCAGATACTTCAGTTTGAACCAGAGCTCAGGAGTACTAACCATGCGGCTGAACGCCCCAGCTGGCAGCTACTGGTTAAGGGTAGGGGTGTCTGATGGGGTGTGGCCTGACGTGATGTCAGGAGTCAGGGTTCATGTCAGAGACCTGGAGGAAAAGGCCATCTTGTCATCAGCATCACTGCGTTTGAATGGTAATATGACTCCACTGATTCACCTGATGACATTATATTTTCACTCGGAGGGGTCTGTGACTCAGCAGTTAATTTAGTGTTGCTGTGATGCTCAGTGATGCTGTTATTTTCACAGATGTTTGTCATGTTTCTCTCTGAATTACCTCATGAAACTAAAAAATGTGAAGGCGTTGTTAATTTCGATTCCCTGTCCCAGCCATCCCTCACAATACGAAAGCTTGTTCTTTGTTGCTGCCGCTGTACTGTAGTTGTTAACTTCTTTTGAAGACGATGATGACGGAGACAGCATCTGCCACAGGCGTGAATAATTGGTACTTTTCATTGGATGATTATCAGGCTGTCAATCCAATTAACAGTGAAATAATAGGCTGTCAGGAGAATTTTTTGCTGTTGCATTATTTAGCATTTCTAGCCATTGTAAAGTAACTATTCAAACTGCTTGTTAGTTATTCTTTCCTTATTCTCCCACTTCAAAACTCTGAATTTTATGTTAGTCTTCATTCTTCTGCCAGTCTTTTGGAGTAAATCAGAGCTACAAAGGTCAACTTATAAGTGTCAGGTAAAAGTCCTTGACATTTAAAAAGCCATTCTGTGAACAGAGTCGAAGGCTATTATGGATGCCTGACTCCAAGCCATTATCAGTTTGGGAGATTAAAGATGACTCCCTGCTTTCTGCAGATATCATTAGAAAATGATGTCTCTAACTATTTTTTACAAGACACATGTCAGTAAATAAATAAAGGGTTTTAAAGGTTTTTGGCAACACCATGACTCTTTTACCTTATGGATGGATGCATCAGTGCGGGAAATTGATCAGAGGAAAGAGATGTGCTAATCGAACCAGGAACTGGGTAGACTTTGATCAACTCTGTAGTTGTCATTGACAAGTCAGTATTTCTTCTTATTGCTCTACTCCGTCTGTCTCCTGAAGGCATTACAGCAAGAGATTTTATCGACTCTCATGCTGACGGGAAGAGCCGCCTGGAGATGTTCTGGGACTTCCTGTCTGAATCTTTGTCCGTCAGACCAGGGGCTATCAACATTTTCAGCATAGCAGACAGAGATGAGAAGACAGTGGACATCTACTTCTATGTACTAACTGATAGTGACTACCTGCACCCTGAGAAACTGCATGCTATCCTTGCTGCACATAAAAAGAAGGTAGTATATACTAACTTGTCTGATAGATAGAGATCAATGCTCATACATCAAGTGATACACTGAGAAGCTTGAGGGAAGAGATAACAGACCTTTTATCTGCCCTTTTATTTTCTCACAGAGTTGCTGTCTGTTTACTGCTTGGCCCTGCCATGTCTCCAACATTCATTTCTTGACTATCTCCTTTCTCTCTTGCACATTACCTTTCCTTCATGTCTTGAGTCTTCTAACCTCCTGTAGTAGAGTGCCTTGTATATTGTTTTGTTTGGGACATGGAGTCCTTTTTCTTCTGAACATTCAGTGTGTACTTTTATCCTGTGTGCCAGCAAAAATGTCACCAATGAACTTTAGGCATAAAATTCTTTGTATCTTGTATCTTTTGACAATTATAGTGACTCCCACTTTCGTCTACCTCTTCTACTACCCTTTCCCCTTTTCTCATTCTCTGCAGCTGCAGTCACTGCTGCGTGTGAATGTGAGCCAGGTGCAGGTAGATGAGTGTGTTTATACGGACTGTAAGGCAGCCGGTGGATGCTCCACACACTTAAACATCAGTGACTCGCCCACCCTGGTTGATTCTGGTGATTTATCCTTGGTCTCAGTAAAGGTGATATCCTCGGCTGTCTGCGGTTGCGCTGCCAGGGAAATGACGCACCGGCCCTGCTCCTTTTACCCAAGAAACCCGTGCCTCAATGGTGGAACCTGCATCAACAGCCACAGTGGTTACAGGTGAGGGACGTGCCTGGAGTGAATGGGGAAGGAGAGTGGTTGTTTTTCTGGAAGACTAGAGTTGGAAGAGCTAATAAATCACATGAACTAGGTGCTGCAGTCTTTCTTTTCCTTTTGACATCTTGGAAAATGAGCCCAGAATTACTAACACTGCCCCTCATGAGAAATAAAATCTCCCTCACTTGTAACTTGACCTTGCTTGCTCGAGCTGGTTGGTTGTGTTGTCAGCTGAATATAGAGTAGAAAGTTGACTGTTTGTTAGACCATTCAAAAGACTCAGGTCAGTTTTGCATGGGAGGAATGTACAAACATGTACACTTGAAAATTTCAACAATGGCAGTTTGTCAATAATGAATCTCGTCTAATTCTTCAACAAGTCAATTGTTTTAGGATATTCAATCTTAATCCTTAATAGTGACACATTATCACCTTATCACCATTATGGCCTTAATGGCCATAATGTATATTGGTCCTTGTGGAAATATGTCACAGCAGAATGCACATGTATTTTATTTAATCATTTACTAATCCCCAGATTAAGTAAATATGAGGCATGGGGATTAGTACAACTGTGCTTCCAACCATGTTTGCAACTTTTCAAAATTGCAGTTAATTCCATTTACATGAACATGAAAGTTAATCAAAGGCAAAGACTGAAAGAGGGAGGATATACAGACTCTTATTTTTAGTTACAAATTGTCTCTGCTGCAGTTGATGTGCACATTGTTGAGAAAGCCTGGTACCATAAGACGAATATCTCCTCATGTGCTCTGTATATGCGCCCTCGTGAATGCAGTTCAAGCACAAAGAATCCAATTTTTGGTTCTATCCGGTGTAGAAAGAACATAACAGGCAGCCTCAGAGTAGCTGATGAGATATCGTCAGTCAGACGTGAGGAAAAACATGCCCTGCACTTCATGATTTGGATTGACGTTGCTCTCATGAGTCGCCTGGAAGAGAAGTGAAAGGGTAAGGTGCAGTCCTTCATGTGTGCATATGTATGCATAAGGCTACTCTGTCTAAGCCGTTCCTTTGCTTCGTATGGATCAGTATTCCTGACATGTGTTGGTCCTCTGCAGAATAAACAGCATGGGGAAGAAACAGCCTCAAACACCCTCGGTACACAGAGCCCTCCTCAGACACTGCATGAAAATAGATGGCTTTGACATTATCAGCAAAGCCAGCTTGTCTCGCATGCCTGCAGTGGAGGGGACTTGATGAGATCAGCCAGTCCCCTCTATCCCCATCATCACAATGATGAACGCTTTTCATCATTGCATAGATCTTTTTCTTTATGTTGAGGTGAATGATTAATAATAATTACCATTACTGTTGCACACACAAACACAGACAAAATAGGCATGGGAAATATTTATTTCATTACCAATTGAAATTTCTGCAAGAGCGGTGATCCTTAACACTTAGGCTCTAAGTAGATAAGTACAAGAAAATGCAATTGCACAGATATCAACGCAAGACTTGTGTATGTGTGTGGATGGCGTATTAAGTTAGAGAACATCCAAGACTTCAGAGGTGGTTTTGCGCATAAAATAGTAAGAGAAATAGAATTAATTATCTCCTAACTAAAGTGCTGGAATGTGCACAAGAACGGTCTCCAGAGGGCTCTGTTCAGGCAGCTATAGATAAAGAATAGAGAAGAGTAATGTTGTTTTCATAGCTAATTGATTTAATGCAGGATTGGATATTCTGGGCGTTGTAACTAATGCAAACAATTGATTGATAAAAGCTTTGCTGTAGTTGCAGCCAGTGCGTCAGTGTCAAGCTCTGCCTCTGTAAATTATACATCGGCCACATAAAACAATGTGACCAAAACGGAAAGGATGATGATAATTTCTTTCCTATGATTGGACTTGACTTGCTGATTTTTCATATCTGTGCTACAGGTGCCATTGCCCCCCACAGCTTGAGGGTCCAGAGTGTCAGCAGACAAGACTTAGTTTCCTTGGCAACGGCTATGCCTGGTTTCCCCCCATAAGGCCATGCTTTGATAGTCATCTTTCAGTGGAGTTTATGACAGAGGAAGACAACGGATTGCTGCTGTATGCCGGACCATTGTCCACTCTGCTGCCTGGGGATACCGAGGACTACATTGCCATAGGTAAAGAATGAGTCAGTATAATTAGATGGCTGCCATGGGACCTCTAGGCTAGTATTGCGTTAAAGCTAAGAGCTTAATTTTGTGTGTTTAATTGCTAGATGTTAGCTAATCGGATATATGGGGCAAATTTTGTCTGTTAGTGTGCTGCCAAGGGATATGAGCACTCAGTCTACCAAAGTATAAGAACTTAATGCAGTATTACAGGGCTAACCCTGGTTTAATGTTCAATATGTGTGTAATGCTGTGCTGCGTACCATAAGGAATTCTGTTTTTGCTTACCCCTTGTATAACATGAATACAGGTTCAGCTACTGCACTGTGTGGCCGGTAGAGATTTTGCTCAAGAACATGCATCCAATACATGTTGTATTGGATGGATACCGAGGTTTGAATCAGAGTCATCCACTTAAAAGATAGTGATAATAAGTGTTTAGAAATGTCAAAATGTGTGGTCCACTTGACTCTGCTGATAGAAAGGAATAAGGCCGATTTGCCAAGATACAATTGTTTGATACACTAGCACTTCAAGAAAGGAGAATTGTCAAAAACAGTTACATTCTGTCAACAAACACTTTGGAACCAGATATTGTTGACGAAAATCCTCTATTCTTGGGGCTAAAATGTATCAATCCATGTGGACCACCCTTCCCACCAAGTCGATTTTACATCATTTTTAATTCTGAAGCAGCCGGTTAGACCTTTAAAAACTGCCACATCTTTAGCAACCAAATTTAACAGAAAGCTTTGAAATCTCACTCACACTAGCAGGAGAGCAAGGGGGATTGTGGAAATGTGCTTGAATGAGCACGCCTCTGGTTTTAATACAAGATGATGATGATGATGATAACAACTGAATTTTTTAATTTATTAATGTTTGAATTTCTTAGCCCTTCAGCAGATATATTTGAATCGATATTAGCATCCTAGAGTTGTTTCAATAGATTTTTATTTTGTGTTTCCCAACCATTTGTCAATTGTTCTTTTTTCCCCAGATGTTGTTTCTGGTGTCATTCAGATACCTTTTTATAATACAGCTGTGACATATTGTCATCTCCTCTTTTTGGTGATATATGTTTGTTTTGAGTTTCAATTCGTTCACATGCCTCTTGGGCTTTTTTCCATCTTGCCTGCACAAAGTAGTTATTTGTGGTATATGGCGTTATTTTTGTGTGTGTGTGTATGGTGCATTTCATCAGTTTCTTTTTGACTCTGTCTCTACATCTTCTGTAGGTACTTGCTCTTCATAATGACCTTTATTTGTTCTGGAGCTGGGTTAATGCAGACCTCTCTGTTTCTCAGAGCTAATTGGTGGGGCACCCAGTTTGAAAATTAACCATGGCTCTGGCACCCTGATCCTTCAGTTGGCAAACAACGCTGCGGTGGCCGACAGACGCTGGCATCGCCTTGATGTGAGGAGTAACAATAAAGTAAGAGAACCACTGTTCTTTTAGCACAATCTCCTACTCGCTGTTTCTATTTCCCTCTCAGACTGTGTAAAAGTCTGATTAAATTGTGTGCTGTAATTCAAATTGAGTTTGATGTAACCTTCTCTGACCAAAGAAAAGACAAAAACTAAATGTAGGAAATATTCACACATTCACAGCAGTAGAAGGGATGAACGCTCTCTCTTCTTCCAATTTAAAGGAAGTGCGCTTCACTCTTGATCGATGTTCCAGTGCAATTGTCATGGAGACAGAGGGTGTGGACTCTTGGGCAATGACAGAAGACCGCTCCTCTTGTGAAATCAGAGGAGTCACGCCAAGTAGGGACAGGTAAGATCAGCAGTTATCTGATCAACATTGCACAATTGTTCTTTTTAACTCAGCACTGTTTATTGTGGATGCTTCCCAAAAGGGCCGTAAAAGATTAGAGCCTTACAATCGAGGTGGGACCATAAATGTGATATCAACATCTCAATTACACCCTTAAGTTAGTCCTAACAATTAGCTAGGCTTACCTGAAGAAGCAGCCACTTTGTAGAATCATTTATCTATGTCAAAGCAGGTCATAAAAAAAGGACAGAGTTTTAAGTAAACATTGCGCTGTTTCTCAGTGTAACTGCTCCACTGGGGGAAACAAACTGTGGAGATAATCCTTAGATATAATCCTTTAAAAGTGCTCTGTTGGGAGTTAAAAACATGAACTGCTCTGTCTGACTATTGAGCCTGCTTTCCATTTGCAAAAGGTTGAGTTTGTTTCCTCAATATTTGGTTAAGCTTATGCCACCAGTGCTCATTTGTCATCTAATCAACCCATTATGGGGTGACACAAACTGCACAACAGTCCCTTTAAATGGTAGTCATACAAACATTGCATATGATCAATAATTAGATTTCAGTTACATGGATGAAGTTTTTTTCATAAAATCTTCATGTTATAGGCAACTCAAGTCGTGACTCATGTTTTCTGTTGGACACTTAAGTTATAATGGGGTTGGATTTCACCAATGTATGTCAACTTCATGCATCTTTTAACCAGGTGTGACGAGGTGTGAAAGTGATATAGGGATAAAATTCTCTCTCCTGCTCTCTTTTTCGATGTATGGAAATGACAAAAAGACAGAAGACGCAAAATTCCTGTTAAAGTGCCAGTTCTATGATTACTCCTGTCAAAAATACTATAACAAGGTCACACACAGAAACACACACACACACACATTACCCCCTTCCATCTCTTTGACAAAAGGCTTTTCATCCTGACACAAGTCGGATGGACTGTCAGATGAAGCACACTAAAGCCATGATTTACTGTATGTATTATAATGACGTTGAGTTTTATATAACATTGTGGAAATACTCAGAAATATCTCAATTAGATAATAAATAGTGTTATATGGTGCTGTCTAAAGACACATTTATGTCATCTAAAAAGTTAAAAGAAATGCACTCAACGACCTGATTCATATCTATCTCCTTTGTGCTCCCAGGTATGAAAATTCCAAAGAATGGCTATGGTATGGTTACATTTTTGCTGTGAGAGAAATGTATTTCATGTTCTCGAATGTTTTTTAAGTCTGAATAGAAAATAGACAAATAAGATGTCTTACTTGTTGGCAGAAAGCAGTAAAAGTTATGACAGCTGCAGTACACAACGACTGAATTCTAACCTAGACATCGTCTGTGGTGTCTGTTCAGTTTTCATATTCCACTGTTCGCATTCTTCTTCTCTGTTATTTTACGTTGAGGATTTTGAACCGTAACCATGACAGCTTACATGCTGCCACTCTTTCTTTTCTTCTTGCTTGAACTCCTCTCTTGATAATGAGAATTGTATTTCCTTCTCAGGTATCTGAATAGAAGTCATGTATTGCAGCTCGGGGGGGTCAATGAGAACATATCCTACGAATACCCACAGTTGCAGCACAAACACTATACAGGGTGTATAAGGAACCTGGTTGTTGACAGTAAGGTAAACAGTTTATTTCTCATTCATGCCTACAAATTGCCACTCAGAGGTTTGTTTATGAAATTGTTGGATGAATAGATTGCAGTATGAGGTCTTGTTTATATCTCTGTATTCTGCATTCATTTGGATCACCATCTGCTGCTTGAGAATGCAAGTTCAATAGGAATGTAAATGTGGCCTCAAGGCCATGTTGAAAATCCTGTGAATGCTGATGCCACTCACTCATCGTGTTCACTTTTGCTCCAACTCCTTGTTTTCTTTTTTGTTGTTGTTTTGTCTTGTCACTCTGCAGCTACAAGAAAAAAGCCTCTGCTCGCCGTCTTCTCTGTATTAATTCCATAGCTATATCATTTCATGTCTACTTCACCTTCTTTTTCTAAGATGGGCAGTGTATCATGGCCTGACGTCTATATGTGTAACAGCTTTGACAGCAAGGCTAGCAAGAGTAATTGTGTTGCATACAGAAAGTGATTGTGCACTTCACCATTCAACAATCAGCCACAAGAGAAGGATCTAATGTATTTTATGTCAGACTCCCTCACACTTTACTTTCCTCTCTTTTTTGTGTTTTTCCTCTCCTCCCCCCTTCCCCTCCCCATTTTCCGTTCAGGTATACGACCTTGGCTCTCCAGCTGAATCCTTCAGCACCATTCCCGCCTGCTCTCTTATTAATGGTCATTGCACTGACACAGAGCGACGCCCTTCCTGTGGCAAGAGGGGCCACTGTCATGGCATCAGCTGCCGGTGTGATCTGGGCTTCACAGGGCCACAATGTGACCACGGTAGGTGTATAAAATTTGACTTCTGAGTATTCAGAGCTTGGTGGTTTGCCGTGATCTCTCTATGTATCTCACTTATGATAATGGGAATAACTAAATATGTGATCTGTCTTTTTGATAAACAAGTGGTTCCAGAGTTCTCTTTTGACGGACGCAGTCACATTCAGTTCCAACTATTGTGGTCCCTGCCAGCACGAGAGACACATGTTCAGTTTGGGGTTCGGACACGTGCTCCTACTGGTGTCATCCTCAGCCTGCTATCCCAGGAGCAGAATGAATATTTGCGTCTAGAGGTTAGTGATGTCTGGTCACTGTCTTCCACCTTAACCGCACAAATTGTGTCATTTGTGAGCCCTGGAGCAATGATTACAACTCAGACAAATGATTGCTGTGAAGGCATGTCGGAATAAGAGTGACTAATATTGGGGTTGGAGACAGATGGGTGGATAAAAGAAGTTAGATTGACATCTGTATTTTCAAGACAAGATCCTTTCATCAAGGCCATACAATGCTGCAACTGAGGGGACGCCGTTTCAAAGATTAGAGCTTCTCCTTTCAGGCTTGTTCCTGTGACTGTTTAATTTTTCAAGAACAATTCAGTATTACAAGAAAGCAATGATGAGCACTGTGATTTGAGGTCAGAATGCTCTTAAGTGAAGGTCGGATCTCCTCCTCTGTACTTCAAGGCTTGGAAGCAGTTTGTCTGAAGTGTGTAGCTGAAAATGATGTACTGTATGTATATGTGCTGCATTCGTTGTCAAAAGTAGACTGGTGTTCACACACAGTCGACAGAGCATTTCCCCGGATGTCACGACCTCCCTAATAGCAACCTTCTCCCGCTTTTCTTGTTCCTGAGTGGATAAGACACCAGTATGTCTTGTCTTAAGCCTTCGGTCCAATTGACTGACAGTTAAAGGGTGAACAGCACCTGAGAGTAAGCACTTCTGCTCGAAATGTCATTCTCATCTAACTCATAGGTCGGCCGTATGCAGTAAAGCTGTCTCCGTAATAGTAGTCATAGTATAGCTGTCTTTAAAACATTTTTATGTGTGCTTGTATGTATTAAGAAGCATTTGTTATCCATTGGTATTTGTTCGTCTTTGGGCCTGTTGTCAATTGTAGCAGTGACAGCAGAAGGAAACAGCTGTACTTTTTACAGCATGTGGGCTGTGGAGCCTCTGTGTGAAACCCTCTCTGGAGCTGAATTGGTGAGCTGTATAAAACATCTGATGTCTGTCTGTGGCAGCATGGTGAAGCATTTTCAGCCTGGTTGGTTCAAAGCTCTTAGAAACACTTGAGCACAAGTCTGCCATTTTTTGGCAACAACAAGCCCTAATTTAATGGGCTGTCTCTCCACCCTTTTTTCCTTTAGGGTAGATATGGGATAAAGTGCACGCTGAATAAATAACCAGGCATTCACACAAAGGTTACAAGGGGCTACCTGGGTGTAAACTGCATGGGGGTCTCAAAGGACTATGGTGTCTCTATAAAGACAAACATTTATCTACTGCAATCTATGCAGCAGTTGTTTGGAAGTGACTGTGCCACAAGGTCCAGTATCTCCAAATAGTACATTAAAAAGTATAATTGTAAAATTACAGTCTTTAGATTTTATTTTGATATTGTAATATAATATAACATTAGAAGGATCAAATAAAAAGCAGACTCCTGAAATGTCGGGGAGTCTAATTAGCGATGATTGGCAGATCTCTGCCGGCTCTGCAGAAATTTCATATAATCACGTTCCCTCCTGAGTATTGATTGAGTCCTTTGTCCTCTTCTCTTTTTGGTGTGGTGTTGAGCCCAAGATAAGGAACCGATAAGAACACGTCTAACTTCTGTGTGCGTGTGTGTGTGTCTCCAGGGGAAAGCCACATTTGAGATACCCATGCTGAGGGAGCAATAGTTAATGCAGACTGGGCTGAATGTATTACACACTGTATTGAATTATCTTGCCCCACTGTTTCCAATTAATGCTTGGACATGTACAAGCTGCAGTTATGGGAGCCCCTCCCTGGTTGAGCTCATTGTGTTCGCTCATCCTTAACTGCTGGAGATAATTGTTGTTCCTTGTATACCTTCCCTTCGGGATGACTCCAGCTTCTGCCATGCAGTGATGTGTGCGGTAGTTTTGCAAAGCATTATGGTCACAAAATTGTTGAATTAATTTTAGCGCTGAATTTTTCGGGCCATTTTTTTCTTGCAGGTTCACCATAAATATTACTTTCACCATTCTCGTCCATCCAATCGACTGTCTGTTTTATTCGCTAAGGGAGCCGGTCTGCTGCTTTTAATGTTGTTTTGCTCAACATTTGTTTTTGCCCATTGGCCATAGTGCAAAATGGCAAGAGTCTAAATCTGTCACAGTCATTCTTTTTCCAGTTTGTGCCAATTTTATTATTTTATTCACCACTGTAACATAAATCTTGTCTCTGTTTATAATGATTTAACAATCTAGATCCATCTCAAGATTAGAGGGCATCCAAAACATTCCTTAATAATTAATGGTGCTTTCATTTTCTTTCTGTTTGTATGGCTTAATTTTATATCATCAATGTTCTACTGTGTATTCTAGGTTATTCAGGGTCTGTTTGCAGTCTTGTACAACCTTGGAGATGGAAAATACAACTTGACGCTTCCTGGCCATCGCCTTGATGATGGAGAGTGGCATGAGGTGGAGCTGGATCGGTATGGCAGAGAGTTCACTCTACGAGTGGACAGAGGTGGAGGACGGCGAGAGATTACAGCCTCCCCTGGGCGGAGTCAGGAGATTATAATTGACCCCTCTACGGTGATGATTGGAAACACAATTCCCTCAGGACACAACAGCAGCTTCCTTGGTATTTACCTGGTTTGGGGTGCGAGATTGGAATAATTGATGGATATTCTGAGAAATGAATGAATGGTTGAGTAGGGTTTGGAGTGAAGGAATAAATAAATAAATGAACATTGACTGGATAAATGACGACCAGATGGGTGCAATGAATGAATTCATTTATAATTGGTTTAATCTGACTCTAGATTTGAGTTGTTATACCTTTTAAAATTCATGTTCTGATAAAAAATTCAGTCTTCCTCCTTAATGCATACTGCAGTACCCAGCGTGGCTTCAAGGTTTTTTTTTGTGCCTTTGTTTGAAGGAAATAAAGTGTGGACAACCAGAGTTAGTAGCACTGATCTGTATTTAAATGACGTGTTACACCCCATGCTTCCCACAGAGAGAACAAACTAACTAGCAGAGCAGAAGAAAAACCCATGCTGACAGATTAGCTCGGGGCTATTTGTGTGTCTGCATGTGTGTGCGTTTATGTGTCTGCAGGTGTGTCAGTGAGTCGGATTATGAGTCGATGGTTCTGTGTCAGTGTATTCGAGTTTATACCCCCGCTGTGGTGTAAATATATGTCCATAAAATATTTTGCCTGAGGTCTAGTGTACTATTGTCTCTTTTGCCACTTTAAATTCGGTTTTCTCTCTCTCCCTCGCTCTCCCTCTTTGTCCACTAGGCTGTTTGCGGGATCTCAGGTTTAATGGGCACTCTATGCCTCTGGATAAGGAGCAGCCATCACAGGGGCTTCAGGTGGTCAGCTCCCAGGGCGTGTCCCCTGGGTGTTCTTCAGATGCCTGCAGAAAACAGCACTGCACTCCTCCTTTAATCTGTGTGGATCTCTGGAGACGCCACGAATGCAGGTGCTAGAAATATAAAAAATACATAAATAACAACCAAGACGTTAATAAGGGCTTACAGTGGGCAGCCATGCAGTAAACATGTTTATACACAAACATGCAAGGACATGCATTGCATACTAAAATCCTGCTCAAGATCAAATTGCTTAACTCACCTCTACAAACTGTACAGGAGATTGGCAACTGGGTTTACACCTTGAACAGTATTTAGAACATTTACTAGAGTTGATGAAAGAACATTTCAGAAAAGGAAGTTTAAACGTGTAGAAACATAAATACAAATTACAAAATCAGCTACAAAACACTGAGTTGAATGCCACAGTACCATCTGTCAGCTGTCAAAGATGTCAAAGCAAAACTATTTAAAATAGAACTCTAAAAACACCCATGCATCCATGCACAAATTGCAGGTGGACTGATTAAAAAAATCAAAACAACCGAAAAGCATAAAAATGCCTGAAATTATCCCAGATATATCCCAAGCAAACTTCATCAACAATGAGTAACTGTTGTCACAAGAGCTGCATTGCACATTACATACAAATAGATAAATACTGATACAAAGCACATCAACATTTGCAATAATTAAATAACATTAAATGGTATATACGTATTATGCAGATTTCATTTGGAGTCTATTTTGAAACCTTTACAAGGCTTTCACGTTTTTGAACCAAGCTGATCCATTTCAGCCACAGCTTGGTGCAGCATTGCTGTGCACACCAAGTGAAAAAAGAAACCTGTTAGTGTTTCTGACCAGCCGCATCAAGTCTCTGCTGGTAACGCCCAACTATGGTGTCATTCGGATGCCAAACATTTGTTCACTATTCTTGTTCCTGGCGTGTGGGTCTAACAAAGTAATCTCACTTTTCATCATTGTTTCCCCTTTGTAAAATCTCTCAAGAACGTAATATACTTTGGTTTACAAACACTCTATATGAAGCATCAATTCAACAAAGCATAAAATAGATTTGTTGTCCACCTGAAACTCAACAATTGGCCAAATTTTTCAAAATTATGTTCTATGTCAAGGTAGATTCTTTTTGAAAACATTGGTTCATTTCTCGTGAACAAATTACTACAGGGAAGGATAATCTTATGGATTACATAAATGGACATTTTCCATTAAGGCAGTTTGAAATAATAGCAGTGGAGGAGGTGATGGAAATCATTAGTGAGTTCAAAATGTTTCAGCCGCACGACATGATATTGATGACTCAGTTGTCAAAAATGCTTCTTCCTTCATCACTTTTTAGACCACATGCAAAATGAAGTTGTTCTGAGGGATGTAAAAATTGTTATTCCATTGCATGAATCAGGGGACTCAACATCTTTTAATACCTTACATCCTATTTCTGTTCAACCATGCTTTCTGAAGATTCTGAAAGAATATTTCATAGAAAAACAGTGTCTTGTTTGAAATTTTATGAGCATCCATATGTTTTCAGGAAAAAAAATCACCGACATGGCCCTCTTGCAGCATTATTTATAATGAATAGTTAATAATGAATATGCCCCTTAAAGCTTTTCGATACTGTAGATCATGAAGTATTACATCTTTATGGTTGTCAGGGTTATACCCTCAAAGGGTTGTTCAATTATATGTACAATGTTGAACAATTTGAATATGTTTTTTGTGTTTGTATATGTACAAAGCTTATGCTTCAACCAGTGACAAATTAGTTTTTTGCAGCACACTTCATACCCAAATGTCCACCAGATGGCAGCTCGTTCAATTCTGTCACTGTTTCAAAAGTGTGACAATCTCAGTGAATTCATGCAGCAGCCTTCTGGGTCTTTGCTACCCATTTAAACTCTTCAGGACCAGGACTCATGAGCAGTGTGGGCCTTTTAGCTTTGTTTTGGTATCCATCTTTTCTGATTGTAGCATAGCCTCAGGTGAGCATAAACACAGAGAAACGGGTGAATAATTTTTAATGGACTATTTTTGTACAGATAGATTTTTGAAAAGGCTATTCCTGCAACCCCAGTCAAATTTTTCTCAGTTTACTTTACTCTTTTACTTAGAGTATAGTAACCTTCAAAGAGTGTAGCTCTGTAGTTCATATGGGAGGTTTAATACATGAGGGATTTATTTTTACTGCATCAGCTTGTTTCCCATAGCTCTGTATTCTTTCTTTTTTTTTCCTGACTACTTCCCAAGTGTCTCTTGTCTTTGCTTTGCACTTCAGTTGCCTGTCTTTTCCCTGTACAGGTGCCCTCCAGGCCACATGACCAAAGAGAACTCCTTAGGCAAAATGTGTGTGTATACGCTGTGTGCCAGCCGGCCATGCCGTCATGGCACCTGTGTGGCTCACTCTCCTTCCCGGTACTCGTGCCACTGCAGTGAGGGCTACAGGGGACGGCACTGCGAGGTGACACTGGCCATGGCTCATAATGAGGACAGCAACAGCCTCAGTATCAGCTCTATGTTCGCCATCAGCATCTGTGTCATGGCCTTCCTAGGTAGCTATGTCGACTATGTCATCTTCCACCTTTGGTAACCCACCGCTGTCTCTGTTCATGTCTCCCACCATCTGTTGTATGTTTATGTTTGTCCTGTATTCAATCTTTAATGCATTTCTTTGCATCTCGTAGCTTTTGTCGCAGTGTGTTTTTGACTCCACAGTATAATTATTGCATTATGTTTGGTTTAATCTGCACCATCTCCTCTTTCATTTGTTTTCCATCCATGTTTGGTTCCACATCCATATGCATGTTTTGTAGCTGTATTGATCTCTTGAGTTGCATCCGGATGGGAGTTTTCCATAGGAGGTTGTAAAATCATGAAACAAAAATCTGTGATGGCAAAGATACAGGAATTGAGGCACTGTACATTGGAATTGGTTTTTCACAAGCAAGCTGTGGGATCCCAGGAGAATCAGGGAATTCTTTGTATACTTCTCTATATTCCTCACCCCATTTTGTGTCCACTATGACTTCAAAAGTCAATTTCATATCAGCCTTGTTTTTTTTCTATCTGTCCAACTTGTTTTATATCACCATTCTTTCATTTTTCTCCCCCGATGTCTGTTTTTATCTTTCCATCCACATTTGTTTGTCATTTTGTTTTTGCACAAGCCAGCCTAAATTTGTGGTGTACTTCATTGTGTGAGTACATCTACCCAGACAAACCAATAGAAAACCTCCAGAGTAAGGGCATTGTTGTTAGCTCTTCCTTAAATCAGGTTAGTTCTGGGCTAAAAGCCAGATATGATGCTGGGTCTACACTGTAGGATCAGGTCTATTTTTAGGGTGTATCACAATTATTAGGAGTTTGAATAAGAGCCTTGGTTGTTTTGAGATTGTAGGTTAAAGAGATTTTCCAATTATCACACAATGCTTTAATTAACACAGTTTTAATCAATCAATTATAATAACCAAGGCTTACCATGAGTGGATTTCATGAAAGATTTAGCTATTAGCTTGGTGATTCAATAAACTCTAATGTAGAACCTGTTTAATTAATTTAAATTATAGCTCCAGATTTCAATATGACACACCTTCATTTGATTTTATTTTGTAATCAGTGCATTCCAAATAAACTAATAAGTCACAGGTATAACACAATAATATATTTATGGTTACAATAAGGTTAGAGTTAGTTAAAGGTTTCGTGGTTATGAAAAGAGTAATTCTTGGTCCTCACAAACATAGAAAGATGTTAACTATCGTAGCATCTGGTGAGCGCAGTACCCTCTGTAGAGCCACATGGCTGTTTATGAGTGTTTCTGTCACAGGCAGGCTTATAAAACGCTCGGCCAATTCAATACACTGTCCCTACCGCTATAACTGGCTCAACATTCCCTTCAGGCCCTGTAGCGAGTATTGGGACATCAGTTATTCTGACACCTCAGAGTGAAACATATAGAGCGGTCTTCAATATTTGGTAATGAATTCAGAGATGATAAAGTGTGGCCTTGGCGTCATTCATGAAAATTCATGTGTTGCATACTAAATAAAAGAAGGTGCAGGATGTTTGAAGAGGCGAGCCCACTGTTGCTGATGAGGCATTTATATTCAAGGCTCAAACTTTTCACCTCAACAAGAAGCACACACTAATCCATTTCAGATTGGAAAGACAGGGCTTTAGCGACCGTTATTACATTTTCCCTAGCTTGAAAAAACAAAATTCACTCAATATTTTTTAAGAATTCTTTCAAGCTTTAAGCAAAATGAACAACCAAAATTAATCCAGCTGTATAATGAACATACTATAATAATTATCCTTATCGCCACAGCAACCACTCCCATAAACACATACTCACACACCCACACAAAGAGAAAGCTAGAGAGAGAAACTACTGGCCGGGCGCTAAATTAAACGGGGACTCCTACTCCGTCTCAGCGTGCATTAAAAGTTAAAATGATCATCCATTATTGAATTTTACATAAGCCATCACAGACTGGCCAGAATGTGTGAGTTCAGCGAGTGCTATTGACAGAGGCAGATGAGCTGATGTCTGACCATGACTCATTAATCCAATTGAAAATGCCAGAAGGGGCAGATACTTTAATTACATCAACTTTGACATTCAATTTGAAGGAATAGAAGAGTAATTTTCCAGGTGGAGTCTGGAATGCCAAATGCTTATGTAAAGTGCCTGTTCTTCTTTTCTCTCTGAAAGAACTATTAATAAATTATTTTTTTCCATCCGTTTTACCTATCATCTCATTTCCTTCTGCTTTTTCTTTGGTGTCTACCTTTTCTCCCCCTAACCTGCTGATATTTCCATCCACGTCACCTCACAGAGTAACCAATATTTGTTAACCTCAAAATGAAACGAGTGAAAAGCTCAAGCGTTTTCATGAATCTATGTTGTTGCTGTGTGCACCATAATCATTCATAATGCACCGCCCAGTCCAGGCTAACAACATAATACCCTGTTCATAGTAACAGCTAGAGGGCAAAAGCAGCAGCGTTAGAGATTGATGAATGTTTGTGCTGTTTGTTCTCCACCTTGAGTGATATTGATCCTTTCGGAACTGCACACCGCTAAACGCACACGTGGGCCACAGTGGCTACAGGCATAAGGCCTAGGCAAAAAAAGTGTGTTCATGTGTTTATTTACGCCGCCGATACGTGTAGGTTTGTGTGTCCCATGCGCTGCACGTTGGCCCTGTGCACAGCTCGTATTGAATGTGATCAGCAGGTGAGGTGATGAGGAAGTTTGAGGTGACTGCTGGCAGGCAGCATCCTGAAGCAGGTACAATATAACTGGCATCAGACCTCATCAAGATTCTGGTGTTCTTCTCCGTGGTGCTCCAGGGCAGCTGGGAAGAAGTCAGGTCAGCTGATCAATACTGTCCTCCCATCACCCTGTACTGGCTGATTTAGGATCAAGGCTGAAGCTTACCATCTCATTTTTCGATCCATGTGCAGCACAGGAATGAAAAGTGGAGTAAACAATGTTTGAGGTTTTAGGGAATGGCTAAATCTGGATTTTTAATTTAGATAGAATTTTATGCTGATTTACTCTTAAAGTTGTTTGTCTCGGGTACCTGTTTTCTGTTTTTGTATATCAATACCTGTCTGTATGGTGACCCCCAAAGAGCAAAGCTATTACTTTCAAATCCAGACTAATATAATTATCTTCCATTTCTCAGAAGATTTCCAATTAAACTGATACTTACAACACACTGTATGAAGTAATCCAGCTGAAATGGATTCCATCTAGCGAGAGAGATAAAAGCCGAGGCCAGAGAGAGGCTGGAAAAAAGAAGTAGGCAAGAGAGGCAGGCGGGGGGGCAATGGAGGGATGTTCTAATACCGAGAGACAAAAAAACGAATTGTGCAGATAAAAAAAGTAAGAGTCAAAGTGTGAACTTGTAAAAACAGATAGCTGGAAAAGTAAAAAGAGAAAGAGGGATGGCAGATGGGAGAAAAATATTGGTTGAGATTAATGGACTTCAAAGGTCAGACCTGCATGTTGTATAATTCAGCACACAAAAGCTGTGATTGATGTGTATGCTTTAGGACCTTTTCTACTCCTCTCCCCCAGCATTCTACGTTCGGCCAAGCCACCGAGGCTTTGAGTTTAAGCTGGGAGGAGTACAAATTCAGTTAATAGGTTTCCGAGGAACTGCACTCTTTGATAAGACAGGAAACACGCAAGCAACATCAAAGGGAATCTGTGGAAAGGCGGTCCTTCTGTTTCTTTGCATATTCCATTAGTATGTTCTAACTGTACATTCAGTGCTAATAATATATGTTATATCTACTGGACGATGTGCTGGAAAATCCATTTGCTGGATGAGACTCTTATGATAAAATCACATACAGTTTAGTCACTGTTAATATAATAGTATTCATGAGTATTTCAGCTTTGTCCTTGCTTTTAGTTCAAGTTGTAAGTTTAATTTACGCACATATAAAAAAAGAGATTTTTGCCCTCGGAACAGAAATGTAATAAAGTTCCCACTGCGTTAACCTATTTGTGGCCCCCCCCCTCAGTGCTGATGCTGGGCCTGTTTCTGTACTCCTGCTGGAGGAGACACAAGGGCCTGAAGGAGGGTGTGTACCATGTGTCTGCACACCACGGGGAGTGGGAAGACATTCGAGAAAATGTGCTCAACTACGATGAAGAAGGTGGAGGGGAGCAGGATCAGGTATGACCTAGACACTGACTCAAATACACACACACATATTGGATACACACTGGCAGCCAGTACACAGGAATTGAAGAGTTCTCTTGATCATAAAAACATAATTGTTGGACTGTCATCAATGCCTGTGATTTATCTGGCATCATCCTATAATATGGGTCCTTCAGAGAGGACATAAAATTGAGCAAAATAGATAATACTGGCAACCTAACACTATAACTGAAAATAGCAACATTTTGGGCTGCAGACAAGCAGAGAATGGTGTTTGTTAGTGCCATGAAATTAAGACAAAAATTGTCTCCCTGGAGATCTGGGAATGTGAGTCAATTAGCTGAAATTAAGCAAGTAGATACCAATAGCTGTTAATTCCTCTATTTGTTTTAATAGTGCTGGTAATAGCAGTTTCTCCCTCTGCAATCAAATAATTAATTACTTGGCCAATCAATGGTGCTGTTGTTGCCAACACCGCTTCCTACACGGTGGATCTACGTCTTGGTATAAAGCTCAGGTTCATTTGCCGGCAGAGGCATTAGCTGGGCTACACTCCTCTGAGCACAGATTGGTGTCGCGTGGCAATGTTGTTTTTCATTACCTTTTATATTCAAAAAGAACATTATACAGAAAATGTCTTTCCTGTCCTTCCTTCTCTTTCTGCTCCTCCCTCCTTTCCTCTCTGTACTTTCTCTGTTGCTCTGTTTTCTTCTCCCCCGTCTCAGAATGCCTTTAATATGGTGGAGCTGCAGCGCTCTCTCCAGCCCAGCCCAGCGCAGTCGTTGCGATACAGCTATCCTCAAAGCATTATCTCCTACCCACAGAATAAGCCACCCCAGGACAACAACAGGAAAGGGATACCTAACGGCAATGGCAGTGCAGTCATTGCCCTGCGCCTAGCAATACCCCCCTCCGAGACTGAAACCCTGCCATCCCCTTTGACCTTCCGCCGCTCGCAAAAAAGCTTGTCCTTCTCCAGCCAGGACCTGGCCCGCTACTTGTGTGAGGTCATCAGAGACACAGAGCACCCGGGGGAGATTGGCACCATGACCACGCCTCGGCGTCCCTCCAGAAAGGAACGTGGCCTGGCGGCCGTGCGCTCACTGAACTCCCTCAGTGCATCTCAGGGTTCAGAAGCCAGGATTCAGGGGGCTCCGAGCCCCCGGCTGGACAGGTTCAAAACCCTCCGGGCTGTGGTTAGTGAACTGAGAGGAGACTCCAAGCCTCCAGAGGTTCCAAGGGACAAATTGAAGGAGAACAGAGGGCAGCTGAATTGTGAGAAAAGTGGGTAAGACTGTGCTCAGAGAAACAGAACTGAAGCTTGTGAAAAAGAAACACCAATCAGAGTGTGGTGGTAGAATTCCAAAGGGAGATAATTAAATGTGAAATACTCTGAGACAGGGAGGTTGTGAGAGTCTGTGTGGAGTCTGCTATATATGTACTGTATTGATGAAAATTTGAACATTTACGTTCTTTGATATAAAAATGTTTACCAATGAATGATCAAACGTGGTGTGTTGTTTACTTGGCATTGCGCTGTACAGTATATATTCTACAGAAAGCACTTTTGGGCCAACCTTGTGTCAAAACTGTTCATGTCATAAAACTCACCCGAGTAATGTAAGAAGTGAATTTTCTGTGAGAGAGAGCCGCGTCCTTTTTGTTGTTAATGACTCATGAAATCATTTACGTGACAAAAGGATTCATTTGTATTATCAGCTTCCTTTTAAATAAATGAATATCTTTGATAATATGTTGAGCTTCAAACCATCTTTCATCATGGATGTGAGGATGCCGTCAAACGTTTTGCTGTTTTGTTTTGTTTTTTTAATGCCTAAATCCTCAACATTTAGTAGACAGGAACAAACACACCTCTTTAGTTAGGTGCAGATGGGTAGTAATTACACATATTTCTGATTTAATTCCCTGCCTTGATTCCTGCTGAGTTTAGGAAGATGAATTAATGACGAAGACTTAAAGGATAAACTGAAACAACTGTTCTTGTCTCATTGAGTTAACAGTTACCAGACCCAGCAACAACAGGCTCTGACAGGATGAAGAAAGTCAATTCTAGGATTAATCATTCATGGCTAGGACTCATATTCTTCTGACCTGAGCTTCCAAGAGTCTCCAGTGTGAACTCAAAAGCATGCAGGTCTCAGCAGGCCGCCTCAGGACACACTTAATCAGACTGCATTATTGGAGTTAAACAGCTGTGACACTGGAGCGAGCCACTGGGGAAGCAGAATGGGCCGCTACACGCAACGACTTGTCCTGATGTCTGAATCCACCCACAAAATGAGAGAAATGTAAGTCAAAGCACTCTTCTACATTTAAGCAGTACTTTCATGGTTTGTGTTATGGTCATACAGAGTGAACAGGAGAATGCGTGCTGCAGTACACCTTCTTATTATGACTTCATTATCTAGACTTAATTCAATCTTGTCCAATTATTCGCTGGAGAAAATTTGTTGTATGATTGCATACTGCCACCTATTGGCAATTTTGTAGCACCACGTGGAATATTGAATGCGTTCAGGGTTTTCTGACACAGTGAAGGATGCTTCTATTCACTTGATTAACCTCTTAAACGCTGGTAAACGAGATAATTGAGTCCACTTAAAGGCTGTGATAGTTCAGGTCTGGGGTGTTTTAGGGGCTCTGTATAAAAGTATTGGCCTTTTCACAGTGGCAATCCATTAATAATTTATTATACAACCTATAAAAGGCCTTAAAACCTTATAATTTCAATTTGTTTTTTATATTGTGAAATCTATTATAGTAACCCTGACTTTTTTTAAGCTGTGGCATTTTCTATTTATCTCCAAATTCCTTCTTTTTTTTCCCTACATGTTAGGTATCATTTTTTACATATCTCCCCAGAATGCATCCTCGAACATCATAGGTCCAGCAAAGTCCAGCAATATCACAAATGCACAGTGTTGCAGACAAGATCCGGACGGTAAACAAACATTCATCAACATACATCACATCACCGTCATCCTCAAATGAGACCTCATTTGTGGAGCGCATCAGGGGTCAACAACCAGGATGACTTGGTTCTTGAACATTGATAGATTAAATGTTGTCAATATCAAGCAAAATGAAAGAGCCAAGAAAAGAGAAAACTATAATTCAGTGTAATCTTGGCGTTTGTAGTAAATGTCAGTAGCTGTAATTTGCCTTTTAACCACGAGAGGGCACTATTAGTCAATAACTAGCATAGTCGAAAAGAGCCAATTGCATTGTAGTAGCGTCTGAGGGCCAAGTAGGTCATGGTGTGATAGGATAACATCAGGCCACATCAATAAGCACGAAACAATAACAGTGAAAGTAATAAACAAGAGCCCCTTAAAGCCTCATACCTCACAATGACAACAGTATGAAGCAATAGTTACTCAGAGGCATGTTACAGGATACATTTCAGTCAGTCATTAAGATGACAGTTCAGTGAAAGAGGCTGAGATGGGGGGAGGTGGTGATGATGGGTCAGCAAGGGGTGATGAAGAAGGAATGGAGGAAGAGAGGAGAGTGTTTGATGTGACAACTGGAGATTGTAAGAATGAGGGGTGACACCAAGCTCCAGTTTCCTCAGCCCTGGTCGCTCATCCAGTCAGACTGTCAGTCAGTCACACTCTGAAATTCCAGTTCTGTTTACCCTTGTTTTATTAACGTGTGTGTGTGTGTGTTTGTGTGTGTGTGTGAGAAATGGACTGAAGCCATCGACAGCTCATGGTCCTAGAGCATAGACAGAAGAGAGGAGGAGTAAGAGGAGAAACAGAGACACAGGCAGAAGGAGAGAGGAGAAGAAGTGGGGAAG